>JAMQGT020005349.1:0-36596 GCA_024447675.2 Pterophyllum scalare
CTTCTATGTAAAAGCTACTATGATAATAATATTATTATTAATAATAATGGCAACATACTTTCCTCCCTCAGCTTCTTTCTGTGAGCAATATGGCCCTATATTTTCTGCAACAGTTAAACAGTTTGGCCCTTTCAAATGACAGATTGTTCTCTGTAAGGGTGTTGGAACAAATTGTCAGTCATCCAGGTCATGGTGGTGCTTGAAATGAAGACAACTAGAGTTCTTTTTGGTTTGTGAAACAAATACAAATATTATAAAGAAACCTTGTATTTAAAATTATGTTAGTTTGTCCAATTATTTTTGAGCATCTGAAAATTAAGGACTATGTACAAAAATGGCTATAATTCCCAAACAGTGCAATGCTTTTATTAAACCCCTTGGCTTAAAGCTGAAAGTCTGCACTTCAATCATCTTATTTGATTTAAAATCCACTGTGGTTGTGTACAGAGGCAAAATTACAAAAAATATATTCACTTCAATTCAATATTATCTAAGTAGTGCCAATTCACAGTGAAGGCACTCTATATTGTAAGGTAAAGGATCTACAGTATTATAAAGAAACCACAACATTCACACTAGCCCCTATGAGCAAGCACTTGGCAACAGTGGGAAGGAAAAACTCCCATTTAACAAGAAGAAACCTCCGGCAGAACCAGGCTCAGGGAGGGGCAGCCATCTGCTGTGACTGCCTGGGGGTGATGGGAAGGAGACAGCACAAAAGTCACACTAAGTGACAAAGATGCCATTTAAAAATGACTAATGATTAAGTACAGTACTGGTGTTTAAACATACAGGTGGTGAAAAGAGATGAGTGAAGAAGAAGAAATGCTGCAGTGCATCATGGAAAGCCCCAACAGCAGCATAGGCCTATTGCAGCATAACTAAGGGTTCAGGGTCACCTGATCAAGCCCTAACTTTAAGCTTGATCAAAAAGGCAAGTTTTAAGCCTGATTTTAAAAGTAGCGAGAGTGTATGTCTCCCAAATCCAAGCTGGGATCTGGTTCCATAGTAGAGAGAGCCTGCCTCCTGTTTTACTTTTGAAAACTCTAGATAAATCGACAAGTAAGCCTGCAATCTGAGAGCAAAGTGCTCTTTTGGGATAATATGGCACTATGAGGTCGATTTAAGACATGATGGGGTCTGATAATTCAAGACCTTGTATGTGAGAAGAAGCGATTTCAAGCCCGGATTTAATTCGTGGACTTAACAGGGAGCCACAAAGTGCAGCTCAGTATGTCAGGCCCTTCAGGGAGTTTTTAGGACAACCTGATAGTAATTAATTACAATAGTCCACCCTAGACGTAATAAAGGTATGAACTACAACATGCAGACAGGATATTTCCAATTTTTGCAAAATTGCACAAATGATTGAAGTTAATGCTACATATGCTGAAGGACATCTAATCAAAAAATACTTCAAGATTCCTCAGAATGTTACTGAAGACAAGTTAATGTCATCCAGAGTAAGTATCTGGTTGGACACCATGGTTCTTAGATTTTTAGGGCCAAGTACAATAACTTCAATTTTATCTGAATTTAGAAGCAGGAGATTAGTGGTCATACAAATCTTTATGTCTTTAAGACATTCCTGTAATCTAACTAGTTGATTTGTATCATCTGGCTTCACTGATAAGTAAAGCTGGGTATCATCTGCATAGCAATGAAAATGTACACAGTGTTTTCTAATAATATTGCCTAAGTGAAGCATGCGTAATGTAAAAACAAGTATTGCTCCTAGCATGGAACCCCGTGGAACTCCATAACTAACCTTAGTGTGTGACAAAGACTCCATTTACATGCACAAACTGGAATCTATCAGATAGATGTGATTAAAAATACTGCAGCACAGTTCGTTCTATGGCATTTTCTAATCACTGAAGTAAGGTATAGAATGTCTAACAGGACAAGCACAGTCCACTGTCAGAGGCTGTGAGAAGATCATTTGTAACCTTCACTAATTCTGTTTCTGTTCTATGATATGCTCTAAATCCTGGCCAAAACTCCTGTAATAAATAATTTTTCTGCAGATGATCAGTTAACTGTTTGACAACTACTCTTTCAAGAATTTTCAAAATAAAAGAAAGGTTAGAAATCAGTCTATAATTAGCTAAGAAAGCTAGATCAAGCAAGGGCTTTTTAAGTAATGGTTTAATTACTGCTACTTTAGAAGTCTGTGTTTGGTAGCCTGTCAAAAAAGATTGATTAATATTATTTAAAATTGAAGCATTATGATTAGAACTTCTTTCGAGCAGTCTCATAGTAATGGTGTTTAAAAGGAACATTGATGGTTTAGAGGAAGACATTACTGAAGTTAATCAGAAGAGAGAGTCTAAGTAAATATCAGCAGTTATTCGAAATGTTGTACTTAATGGCACATGTGTAGGATGGCTGTGAATGATTTTTTTTCTCTGATGGTTAACATTTTATTTGTGAAGAAATTCATGAAGTCATTACCAGTTGAAGTTAAAGGAATACTCGGCTCAACAGAGCTCTCACTCTTTGCCAGCCTGGCTGCAGTGCTGAACAGAAACCTGAGATTGTTCCTGTTTTCCTTGATCACTGACAAATAGTAAGCTGTCCTAGCTTTACAAAAGACTTTTTTATAGAGCAACAAATTACTTTTCCAGGACAAATGAAGATCTTCTAAATGAGTGTGATGCCATATCCTCTCTATTTTACACGTTATCTGCTTTAAAGCGGGAGTTTGAGAGTTATACCAGGGACTCAAGCACCCCTGATTTGTTGCCTTCTTTTTCAGAGGAGACAATCAACCTCTGTAGGAGTAGAGTAACTGTGCTGCATTGTGTTGGCAGATGGCAGAAGATAACAGTGGTGGAATCACTTCCTTAAACTTCGTTACAGGACTTTCAGAAAGATATCTAGTGTAATGAAATGTATTGTCCAGTGCTGTGTAATCTATTATTGTAAGATCAAATGTTATCAAAAAATGGTAAGACAAAAGAGGATTTTCAGGAACTACTATTAAATGTTCAGCTTCTATGTCACACAGTATGTCAAAACAAGAGCCAGGGTGTGACAACTGAGCACTAAGTCAGATAAAAAGTCTGAGAAATCAGATAGAAATTCTGAGTACAGGCCTGGAGGATGACAGAAAACAACAACTAAAACTGTTTTTTGACTTTTCTAGGTAAGGATGTAGAATGCTAAGAGTCAGACTTTCAAATGAATTAAAACTCTGTCTGGGTCTTTGGTTAATAAACTAAAGTAACAGATTGCTGCCACTCCTCCTCCTTGGCCTGTGCTTTGAGGATTCTGACAAGTTAGTATGGCTAGTATGTGTATCATAATCCAAATACTTATGGGCCTAACTGTTTTACCTTCCCATATGCATCCTCACCTGACTCCTCTGGATATCTGCACATGCGCAGGCCAACAATGTCCCGCGAAGAGGCTACTGCCTGGTTGAAATCCCCATCTGTAAAGAAGGATCCTTCTGAAGTGCTGACTACACTGGACCTGCCGGATGAGATGTTGTCCTCAGATGCTGAGCCCCAGCTGTTAACCATAGACCCTGTGACTGATCTGTCCAGATCTCCGGTGCTGGAGGCCGGGGTCTGGTCCAGTCCGTGGAGGAGCTGCTTGTGTGGGGAAGGGTTCTGCAGTTGGTGTTTGTGCTTCTCATGGTTGTGGTCTTGGCTGTAATGGCTTTCAGTAAGCTCTGCATCTGTTTCCTCCTCCAACTCCTCATCATTCTCTTCCTGTCCATCAGTATCCATGCAGAGGGGTATTGAGCTGTAGGTGTGTGTTGGGGAAAGAGGGCAAGGGTTGCTGGTGATGTGTTGGCTGTAAAATGCATTAAAAAGCTGTTCAGTTCTGTCATGACAACAGTTTTATTTTAATCAATTTAAAATCTATTGAATTCAATGTCAGGATGTTATAATGGGCTACCTGAGATGTTCTTCTGCGTTGTGTAGGCTATTAGTCAGGTCTCCCTGTAATGCTGTGATAGGTGGGTGACTATAGGACAGTTCAGTGGAGGAGTCTGGCCCTCTAACAGGTGGAGTTGGACAGCCTTCTATTCTCTCTTCTGGATTAAAACTGATTTAAAAAAGAATAGTTGACATAACCTAATGGCTAAAGAAATTAGGGTGCTAACACTCCTGGCACATTAGTCACAGTCTATTAGACATTAAACACTGAACCCAAAGTTCAGTGTTTTGAAAAATATATGATTACTTGTCTCTTTATTAAACATTTCATGAAGTAATTCAAGTCATATATTCCTGCTCTGATAGTAAACTGACTGTCAGACAATATCAAAAATGTGAATGTTGTAATTGGTTTAATTGTTACAATGAGATCTTGTTTTGACAACAGGTTTATGGATGTTTCAGCATAAGGCCAATTAGGCATGTGTGCTTGTGACAACTTTATCATTATATTTTTTCAGTCAGTATAACCTGATGGCAGCAGTTGCCTAATGAGCAACATACTATACCACAGTTGTTGTTTTATATATTTAGACATACTAGTTTTATCTTCTGGGTTTCAGTCAAGAACAACTAACAGTAATATTTTTGGCACAGACAGGTGTATATTTTTTAGCAGTTTGAAATGCACTAATTTATTTACTGTTGTGGTCAGAAGCTTACATACACTTCACCATAGGCATGAATGTCATGGTAATCTGGGGCTTTTAATGATTTATTTGAACTGTTCATTTTCCAAGCTGGAATGATTGTACAGCATACATCTTTAATGACTTTAAAAAAACAAGAATTTGGTGCACAAGTTTGAATTAATTTGGGATTTTCTCTGATTCACAGGGTCATAAATATACATACAGGCTCAAAAATATACATACTTTTGCTTTTTAATAGGTGTTGGTAACAGTTCTACAATATCTTTTAACCTGATGAGGCCAAGCCAAACTGTCTCCCTCAGATGAGAGTAAGTTGGTTAGAATGTTCAGGAACAATCCAGGAACCACCAAAGCTCAAACCTGCCATGAACAGGAAAGCGCTTGAACACCAGTGTCACTGTCCACACTGATTGAGTTTTACATTACCATGGACCATGGACCAAGAGAGAAGCCCCTGCTCCAAAATTGACACCTTCAAGCTCAACTGAAATTTGCAGCTGCCTACATGGATGAGCCAAATGCCTTCTGGAGAAAAGTTTTATGGTCAGAGAGAAAAAGACTGAGCTATTTGGCCACAATGACAACAGGTATGTTTGGAGGACGGAGGTGAGGCTTTCAGACCTAAGAAAACTGTGCCAGCTGTCAAACATAGTGGTGGAAGCATCTTGGGTTGCTTTGCTGCCAGTGGTACGGGTAGCTTGGACAGAGTGGATGGGACAATAAGAAGGAGGACTACCTCCAAATTTTTCAACTTCACCTCAAATTAACAGACAGTCAAAACTTGGACACAACTAGGTGTTCCAACAGGACAATGATCCCGCACACACATCAAAACTGTTTTTCGAATGCATAAAGCAGGCTAACATTAAGCTTCTGGAACAGCCTTATGAAAGCCCTGACCCCAGCCCTAGTGAAAACTTGTGGACTATGCTTAAAAATTGGGTTCGTGCCAAGAAACCATTCAATTTAAATGCACTCTAACAATTTTAGTGAGAAGAGGGGTCAAATATGCCAAAAGCTTGTTGATGGCTACCAAAAATGTCTGGTTGAGGTACCAAATTCTTGTTTTTTTAAAGTTATTAAAGATGTATGCTGTACAATCAGCCCACCCTGGAAATAGAAAAGTTCAAAGAAATCATTAAAAGCCCCAAATATCCATGACTGCAATGAGTGATATAAACTTCTGACCACAGCTGTATTTCTTTAGCCAACTGAAAGTGATATGCACATCTGTGTATCAGCATGTGCTGTATAGAAATACAAGTATCTTTTCCTCCCACCTTCTTTCCATGGGCAAGCTATATTCATCACAGTCCCAGGCATTAGCATGAGGAGGAGATAGAGCTTCTCCCCAGCTTACTCCATTATATTTTGGGATCTTTGGGACCCGCATTCCCTTCTTTTGATTTTGACTCCCTGAGAAATGAAAAGTAAACATCAAGACAAGCTAAGTCCTGCAGTTTGCCTCATTAATATTAAACAGTACAGAGTAGCTGCTGGCCTCACCTGAGGTGCTGTTGCTGCCTCTGTCTGAACTGTGGTGTGAGCCACCTGTGCTGTGATCTCGGGTCTGGTTGTAGGGGATAGTTTTAGGATGAATCACTCCTTCTCCTCCTTGCAGGTGATCTGAAGACAAAGCAGCAGGAAAATGTACCCATCTTTCTTTTTTTTTCCATAAAAAAAAAAAAGTAAAGCATATCAAATTTGCACCTTCCCTACCATTACTGTTTTGTTCACTCATGTTGTACTGCATCTGTGCTGCCATCTCCTTTGGTATTGGAGGCAAACTGGGGGGTTGCTTCCAGCAGGGTATATCCAGAGGCTCTGCTATCAAGCCACCAGAGGCTGCCTTATTCTTAATGCTGGCCTGAATAAGCTGTGTGGTGGCATATGGAATAGGCTCATATGTGGCTGATGAATCCCCTCCTGGACTTGCATAGCACAAGTTGGAGTTGTTGAATGTTTTAATCTCATTGAGTTTGTTGGAGAGATTCACATCACTGTATATGGCTGTCTCAGACCCAAGCTGTCCCTCCTGTTTGTTTTCTGGGTGATTTCCATAGTTGGCTATGCAGTCGGCTGAGTACATGAAACAAAGCAGTACATGAGCACGCAAGAACACAGGAAGTCACAAAATTTCAGCAAAGCTACAAGGCATTTGATTTTTATTAGTTGAAGTATATGTATCTCTAGGCCTCTAACAGAGCTAAATTAACAGATTGCACTCACCTGGTCGGCTGTATGTTGTCATGTTACTGTCACTGGTGCCATTGCCATTATTGCAGCAGTTGATGCTACAGTCCTTGTGATTGGCACATGCATTTGGCCAACTGTCTGGCAGCCACAGCTGGTTTAGTGGTTCACCCATGCTGAGAAGGCCAGGTCTGCAACAAGGAGGATCACAGTGATGTCAATCAAAATCTGCCAACTCCATAAATCAATAATGAGTGAGCATGGAGTGGGTGCATTTCACCTCATTTAAAGCAAGAAGACACCTCCCCCTAGTGGTTCAACCACACAAGTGCATTGCTTTTAGTAATCTTTGTTCAACACAAAGGGACAAAAATATACCTCACCTGCCAGCATTGCATGCTGATTCTCCTCTTTGATATGCAACTGCAAAGAGAAAGAGGAAAACATTCAACCTTGATGAGCTGTCAAAAAGATGAAGTGCTAAAGGCAGAGAAAACCATGAAAGAAGTCTAAGCAAAAAAATAAATAAAAAGATATAAAATAAAAAATTAAAGCAAATTCTCTACATGCTTTCATCCACAGGGTGTATCGTTTGACTGTCTGGTTTAATTTGCATGAAGACAACACAAATAACCGCCTGTGCCTTTACACATCTCAGCATACCTTCACCACTGATTTAGTAACACTTGTTTCAGAGTTTCTCCAATGTAAAATCTGTTATAAAAGAAATTTCTCTTTTATAATACATTCCATGTTTTTCTTATTTGATCAAATGAACCTAACCTGAGCCAGTGGGTTTGGTACAATTGGACAAGTGCATTGCTGCTTCATTATAATGCGTCTGAACAACATTCAGAAGAGACAGCTGCAAGTCTTTATTAAATACATAGCTTACTAAAATGAAAAGCTCATATTCTAGATAGGATTTTACCAAATAAGTTAATTTCTCATGATTGTGCTGCTGTTTACTTTATTCTATGTAAAGATGTTTCCAATTTTAGGTTGTGATTAAGTACACCTGTTTGGGTATTTTACATGCCTAAAACATTATATCCAGTCATAAAAATATATTTGCCAGATGCATGAAACATAACACATATCAGCAGGTAAACCATGCAGTACATACCTGTAGGTGTGAAGGTGAATGATGGGACTGAAGGAACAAACAAGGGAAATCAGTTTTAGTAAAATTTTAGTTATAAATTATAAGATAAAGTACATTATAATATTGCAGACCTTTTGTATGTAACCATTGCTGAGTGATGGGCATCTCCTCGTGTAAAAGTTTAAATATTTTAATAACCACATGCCACCTGTGTTAGTGCTGCCTGTGACACAAGTGCCCAGGAGAAGGTTAATAAGGGTGACAGGTGACCCAAGAGACAGGGAGGAAATAACAGCAATACTGTAGCACACACAGTAATGGCAGTTTGACAGGTCTGAGAATCCAAGAAGTGTTCTGTGTTGAGGAAATGGCACTCTACAAATAAGCAATTAAAGGTCAGCCTTTGAATGTCTGCGTAGCTGCAGATGCAAATTTGCTTCTGAAGTCTTTGTGTCAAAGGAAGATTAGACCAGACTATTTTTCAGCCTTTGATGTGATCTGCTTATTGGCCACTGAAAATATTCTTAAAAAAAAAAAATCACTTAAATGACAATTGATATTTGTGTGGTGGCAACATGTCATGGCTTGATCCCTTCTACAATCGTGACAGCGTTCAAATGTATACATATTTAACCTGGATGGTTATGAACATTCATCTTTACATCGACCACTGTGCAATATGGACATAGAAGACGGGTACACACCCTTGCGGATGCCAGTGTATGTGCTGCTGAGGCCACTTCTTTTCTTGCGATGACGGTAGAGCCACACGCTGAAAATCATGAGAATCAACCAGCAGGTGGCGCCAATGCCAGCAATAAATGCCGGCTGCTTCACGACATCTGAGATCTGAGACAATGTGTCTCTTTCCTCACTGATATCCATCATCTGGCCTGCAGAGTCTGAGCAGTAAAAAGAAAAAGTTCAAACATATATTACATATATATATATATATATATGTAATATATATATATATATGTAATATATATATATATATTAGTGTGCTAAATCCTTTAGCAAGATAAGATTTTATTTTTTTTTAATGGGGCCCAGAGACAGAAAAAGCTGCATGAACATGAAAAATGTGAATCTAACCATTAGCAGATTGAGAGCAACATTATGCTTGATTCAGATTTTTCACTGAAGAAACAAAGGAGGCTCCGGACAATTATATATATGGAGGTTTTCACTTAAAGATTCTGTCACTGTGATCAAAATTGGGGCCTTCTAAACAAATACTACACTTTGGGAGAACATTTACCTAACTGAAAGAAAGCAACATCACTCTTTACTCCAGGTCCAGCCCCATTGCTAGCTGCAACTGCTACACTGTAGCGAATTCCTGGTGCCAGACTGGAAATGAGCACAGAGAAGGTGGAGCCGTCCACCGACTGGTTTACATGGTAGCGACTCTCATTACCCAGGCACCAGATCTGTCGGGAGAAGGTGAGGAGGAGATGAGAGGACAGTGATTGCCCAAGGGACACACTGAATAACACAAGAGGCACCTTCAGTCTTACAAAGGGGGATTTTTTCCTTTCTTTCTTTCTTTCTTTCTTTCTTTCTTTCTTTCTTTCTTTCTTTCTTTCTTTCTTTCTTTCTTTCTTTCTTTCTTTCTTTCTTTCTTTTTCTTAACCTTGTATTCCTGAATGACTCCAGTCTCTTCTGCATCTGGAGGAGGTTTCCAGGAAACAAGAATGGCAGTGCCATTGGCATCAGTCTTTGTGACCGTAACACCCTGGGGTGCTCTACTCGGGGCTAAGACAAAGAAGCACACAGTTAATAATGGAGACATGAATAGATATATGGGATGACATTATATGATGATGTGTAATGACATGAAAACTGTTAAAAGAAATTTGTTCCACTCCTTATCTCTTTGGTATTTATAGATCTTATAAAACAAAACTTCACCTTCTTCCAATGTCTTGACCACCTTCACCTCACTGTCAGTTCCCTGGAACTCATCAAAGAAGGGACGCACTTTGAACTCGTAAATGGATCCTTTCTTCAGCTGACTGATCACCACCCCATCCTCAAGTGGGGCACGTGCCTCCAGGACACTCCACTGCCCGTCTGGTTGGCCGTGCTCAGCAGACACCCTGTAGAGAACCTTATAACCCTGGATGTATGGGGACTGCTGCTCGACCTAACAGAGATAAAACACGCTGGGTAAATGTCAGATCACATGACAATAAGACCCTCTTTGAACACAAGCAACTAAACACATAAATTACAGGTTCGCAACAGTATCTGCATGTGAGTTAAACTCTGACAGCATCTTGTGTGAGAATTAACATCCAACAGGAAGGATACTGTTAAAACTCAGTTAAGTCAGTTTTCCTTAGGGCGATGCATTTTACCATTTCCTCATCTGTGAGTTCTCACTGTAAATCACAATATGAAGTCATTAATGGTTTCCATTCAGTAGGGTTCTGGTTAAAATTAAGCCAGGAGAGGACTCAGCACTTTCCATTTAAACCACACTATTACGAAAAGGGATGCTTTAAAAGATTTTTGTGGAGGCATCCACACAGAAAAATGCAACAGACACATTCTTATGTGCTTGGAACAAATTGGCAATGTAGAACACCAATAAATTTGCATCCCTGAGCTGTGCTTTACTCTCTGCTAATAAATGCTGGGAAACCAGGCACTCTGCTCTGCAAGAATCCCTAAAATAAAAACTTTGGCAGAAAGAATAATCTTTATTTTCAAGACTTGACCGCTTGGTTTTCATATAATTTGTTAAATCTGTCAACATGTTAAAAAAAAAAGAAAAAAGAAGAAGCTTTTTTTTTCTATATTTACACTAAGTGACAGCTCTATACGCAGCACAAAAACAATGAGCATGCACAAGCCAGTCAGCTTCCCTTACCATCCACTGCACCCTGACAGCAGAAGATGAAAGGACAGTCGGTGTGCGCAGGTGGATCACAACATCTGCCAGTTCTCTCTGGATGTGACGATGATCCACTCCCTGCATAGTGGAAGTGCTGTCTATGTGCACCAAAGGAAGGACAGAAGTATAAACCTTCTGTTTATCTGTGGTTAAAAACTGGTATTTTAAAAGCTTAAAAAGGAATGGAAAACCCACACTGACCCTGTGTTCTAACAGAGTCAGAGATTGGACTGGGGTCACTCAGGCCATAAGCATTCACTGCTCTGACCATAAAGAGGTATACAGTTCCAGGCTTCAGATTTCTCAGGACAAAGGTCTGTGCCTTCACATGCTCTGCTAGGGTCACCCATCTGCTGCCTAATGTGTAACTGCAGAGAGTGGCCAAAAATGACAGCACACAAGCACAAGGGATATTTTGTCAAGCTTGATGCATGTTAACCTGAATAAGTAGTTAAAACATGTTTGACCCTACATATATCTAACCTGAATGCCTCAATCAGGTAAGAGGTAGGTGGTGCACCGGTATTGGAGGTGGATTTCCATGACAGAGTGACAGAGGTACGGCTGACGTCAGTAACCTCAGGTTTAGATGGAGCACTGGGAATCAGGCCAGGCTCCGAGGGATGACCGGAGTGGACGACAACTCCAAACTCTGCCAGAGAGGCACCAAAAAAATTTTTTTTTAATTAACAAAGAAATAAACCATGCAGGATTCTTCAGCAAATGTATGTTTTTAGAGATATGTCTGAACCACCTACCTTCGACTTGCAAGTATGCTGTCCAGGAAGCCTCTCCATTGGAATTAGAAGCAACACAGGTGTAGAGTCCGGTATCTCCCAGCTAAGGATAGATGATACAGAGCCAGATATTGGTAGGTGGGCTTGTCTCAGTGCCCTTTCTTACCAAGTGCTGCATCACCTCATCTCCTACCTTAGCATAGTGAATCTTCAACGATCCTGTTTCTGTTAGCGACATACGGGAGTCCACAGGAGACACCACCACACCATCTTTCTTCCAATGGACTGTAGGAGGTGGAGTGCCAACACTTTGGCAACCCAGTGTTACTGTGCTGTCTACAGGAACAGTCTGATTAACTGGACCCTGTCTAATGACAGGAGGAGGGTGGTCTGACCCAACTAAGGAAAAAAAAAAAGAAGTGGAAAATTGAAAGATCAAACCACAAAGTGAATGTACTCAATTCATTATAGACTTGTCTCATTGGGAACACGTCGGCCATTGAGTGTTGAAACATGTGGTAGAAATATTTGAAAAAAACAGATGCGAATCAGTGTAGAAAAGGATGAATCCACAAAGTCAATAAAAGAAAATTAAAATGAAATAATCCTTAAACATTTTCCTATAATAAACTAAATAAACGAAATTATTTCATTAAGAAAAAGGGTTAATAGTATTCTGATGGGGGTGTCTGTTGGCTAGGTGGATGTGATGCCTATAATATTGGGAGATAAAATATTTGATTCCAATTGGGACCTTAAATGACATTTCTTACCCTCAAACCCTTCTTATTTTCATAAAATGTTAAAGCTACAAAGAGTGAGAAGGAATAAAAATCAGAGTTGTGAAAGTTGAGAAAATGAAAGCCTGGAAAAAACAAAACAAAAGACAGATAAGATGTGGGAGATATTGAGAGGTAAATTGGTAAAGAGGGAGAACAATAAGCTTAGGTGGCTGTGCAGGCAGTGGAGGAAAAAGAAATCAACTTTTCCCCTCCAGCGGAGAGCGACTAATCGTTCATTGGGTTGTAGGTACTGCTGAAGCAGGATCCAATCATGTCGGCAAAGCCCAACTAATAACAGTCTAACTTAGATAACAGACTCTCTCTCGCTCGCTCCTCTCTCTCTTACATTTTAAAAACCCTCTGGATGGGGGCAGGGGCTCTAGATAAATAAATAATAAAAAAAAAATACCCTCCAAAAAAGGTGATGGAAACGTGCCTTGAAAACTGCCAGAGGTAATGTGAACCAGTTATTACCATACAAATGCACTACTCTAAATGGGGATGAGAGGAGTGTGGTAGGATGGATAGAATTTAGGGGACAGGAGAGAAAAAAATGTGCAAGTGAGAATGTAGAGCTGTGCTGCTGGAAAAAATACTAAAACACCCATGAACACCCCACCTCCTTTTTTTTTTTATTGAATACACTCTCACTTTCATACCGAGGTGGCTGCAGTACACATTATCAGTATGGGCAGAAGACTGTCCATTATAACTCACAGGGCTGCATTGAACGACTCAGTGTGTGTATATGCATTAACTGTTCTGTTCTGTCTGTTCAAAACCGAAGCAATTATTTTCATTAATGTACTATATGTACATAGAATGCACACAGACGTATGAGTAGTTATTCATGATCACACAGGTGCGCAATTACTTGTGTCTGCAATTACTTTTGTAGGCCTCCGAGCACATTCAAATTGCTTTTTTAAAGCAATCAACATAGTTATTTCATCATGTACAATTTGGATGAGAGTCCCTCAGACCTCTTTCTATAAAAACCCTGTATATTTAACTTGTGAGCAATAAATCAGTCAGTGCTGTGTTGTGTTAAGGCAAACTAGAGCTACAATGGATTTTAATGATTAATGATCATCAATGCAGCCGTCTTTATTTAAACTATATACTGTACGGTTGCAAGTTAGGAAATGTTATATTGCTTTTAGAGAGAAGAGACATGTCTTGAGCCATATTTTACTGGGAAAATGGGAAATAGGTGCAAAACCTACAGAGACGCAACATATAAGACAAAAGCAAAGTGGACAGTTCTAACGAGCTTGAAAGTCAGTATTTGTTATGACTACCTTTATTCTTCAACTGAACTCTCTGAGGCAGCTTTCTTGTCATTTTTTTAAGTAGTCTTCAGTAAAAGTTCTCCAGGCTTCTTGAAGGACATTCAAAGCTCTTCTTTGGATTATGATGACCCGACACTGTTGAGGTCCGGGCTCTGAGGATCTGAGTCCACGACTTATAGTGTTCCACTTGTGTTTTGTATGTATGTTTTTATTGTACTGGCAGTGTGTTTGGAGTCATTGGCATGCTGAAAAATGAAGTCACTGCCAGTCAGACACCTTCCAGAGTGTACTTTTCTGCATTCACGACTCCACAGTGTTGTACCTCTCCTGACCTCCTCCTTCAAATTTTCATCACTCCATATAGCCTGAGGTCACTGATTTGCAGTCCAGTTCTTGTGTAATGTGGCATACCTCAGCCTTTTCTCCCTGTTTCCCTTCCTTAAGAATGGCTTCTTTGCAGCCACCATTCCACTGTAATAATTTCTGATGAGGCGTCACTGCCACTTTTTATTATGTCCTCCAGTTTTCTCAAATATTTAAAGAACACACAGCACACCGTACTGAGAAATGGCAATTTTTCAGCTAAAAGTTCTTTGAGAATCACTTTGATGCTGCAAAACACTATTGTATGCCCATCAAACTGTGCATTCTCTGACATTTTTCGCTGATTTAACTAAAGAAATGGGACCAAATTATGTTTTTGCAACAGACTGCTAATAACAAAGTGCCTAAAGATACAATTTAAAATATTTTGCTAAGTCGTCTGACAGTGGTTTATCCCTTGAGTCCCCTTCAGTCAATGTTAAATGGCTTAACAAAAAAACAAACAAAAAAAGCAATCCTCTGAAAATGGTCAGGTACAAGCAGTGGACTGGAAATGAGTGAAAAAGTAGCCAATGTCCAGTGAAAAACTTTTTTAAAAAAAACTTCAGAAAGCCTGGAGAACTATTGCTCAGGATCACTTTGAAAAAAGAAAAAAAAAAGAAAGAAAGCCTGGCTCCTTGGAAGCAAATACAAAGAAACGCGGGGCGGCTCAAATTTTTTGCACAGCACTGTAAGTAGAGACACTCTTTATAGACAGTCGCCACAGAAACCAGGGATTCTGAGTTCAACATGTGAACAATATCTCATAACATCTCTCCCCTGACAGTAGCCAAGGCAAACTACCACACCCATATCACTCCAAAACAAAACTGCAGCTTAATTTACCTGCTCTTCCAAAATAGTCTCTTTAGCCAAAGACGAATGAATGAAGCTGCAAAAGAACTACATAAAAAGTCCCCTGATCTGTCCTCCATCACAACTTCCTTTTACTCACAGTCTGTAACCTCCAGTAGTGCTTTGGTAATAACACTGCCAGCGATGTTAAGCGCCTGGCAGCTATAAAAGCCACCATCAGAACGTTGAACATTGGTAATGGTCAAACTGCCCATCTGGGAGACAGACAGCCGGGTAAAGGGCTGTGGCGGCTGGTAAGAGAAGAGGAGACTCTAGAGGGGAGATGGAGATCACAGTTAGAAACCCATTCATTATCTTTATTTACACTGTGCAGGGATTTAGTAGTGTGATGACAGGCTAAGGGTCAATCTCACCTCACTGCCCTCCCTCTGCCAGAAAATAGCAGGCTGCGGGTTGCCGGTAGCCTCACACTGGAAGGTGACCGTCCTGCCCACTGACACCACCTGGTTCCTGGGTCGTATGGCAAAAGCCGGGGGCACTGCAGGAGAAGAGAGGCCCTAATTACCTGTTAGCACTACACATTTCTCTCAGTGTTATAACATTATAGTGTGTATGTAGCATGAAACTGACTTTTTACCTATAAGAAAGCTTTACATTTGTTTTGTTTTTTTATTAATTTACCCACACGTGACATGAATTACATACTGTAGTGGTGGATGGAATTACAGTGAAGATAGGACAGTGACAGGGGCTCATGATTTCTTGTTGCTGTCTGATGGTGGATGAGGGATGGACGACAACTTACCAGTATTGACTACAAGGAAAAAAAGACACAAAAAGAGCAGTGTAATGAATAAACTAGGTGAATACAGGCTTGTACAAGTGCAATGATGCAGGGACAGTTTTGAATGAAAAAATGTCTCTGCAGTTCATGGTAGGATTACGAAACTGTGGGCACCTGGGCACATGTGCAGGACAATCAAAATAAACTGCCAAAGTGGTGCTTTGTTGTTTTTCTGCTTCACCGTATGGTTGTTTTCTCTCTCTCTCTCTCTCTCTCTCTCTCTCTCTCTCTCTCTCTCTCTCTCTCTCTCTGTGGCTAGTTTGTGTTTCCTTGTGGCTGCTCATGAGTTTGCAGTTCTCTCTAGTTGCAAATGACCTCTTCAAACCTCAGGTATCCAAAAGTTACCCTTTCTCACTGTTAGAACACTATAAGAGATAGTCTGCTTTACCTTAGGAAATGCTTTGTTTGGTTTAAGTGATGGAGCCGTCTGGGTAAAGCATGCATGCAAAAGAACAACCTTGCTACTGTAGCTGTGATTTCACCAGACTGTAACATGAGCTATTCTCACATTGGAAAAAAAATGCAGTAATGGGCATCACGTGGGCTGAGCAGGTAGATTTAGGACCATTTAATATCTGATTGGACTGTCTCTGACATTTGCATTGTCCCATGCACCGCTGTCAGATAGCATGTATTTCTGCAGTTGTTTAATTTCTTTTAGTCATTTTATTGCTCCTCATTTTAAATGAAAAGACTGTCCTAGAGATCCCTGACCCCTTCAGTCCCTGACACAGTGCCCAACAGGCCAAATCAGTAATCCTTCCATGACACAAGCACATTTATTCATCATCGGCTGTGGTTAGTGGTATTTTAAAACTGTTTTTTATTTTCATGATTTTATATATTAAACATATCTTACATGATTGGTGTCCTCAATGAACAGTGCTAAGTGATACAAATCCCCCAACCCCCCTGATTTCCCCTTAACAAATGAAAGCAAAGCACAGATGTTAAAGAGTAAAGTAGGCTGTCTATCCCCAGTTAGCTGCAGTGGACTTATTGGCTGTGACGTGTGAAAAACACATGTAATTGCTGGTTTGAGTCACAGAGCCAGCCAGCCAGCCAGCCTAGAGGCACACTTGAACAGAACTACAATTGCCTAATGAGGACATAAACTCATAAAGGGTGAGATGAGGATGAAGCATTGTGTCTGGATAGAGAGGAAAAGTGGGAGCTGCTGGTGCCACACTGGGACCTCGACTGTACTAAAATTTCCACACAAACAAACACACATTTGTAGATGGGAACAACTGGAAATCTTAAGATGTCAAAGCTAGATTTATAGTGCAATGAACTGCTAGCTAACCAGCTGCCTTTGGAACTGCAGTGCTGTGGAGACTGTGGTAAAGCGTGGCTTAAGCACCCTGTCTATAAATAGCTATATCTATCCATGTCTGTAGAGTAAGAGAGAAAGTAGACAGAGGTACTACAGACAGAATAAATACATCTTAATTTAATGAGTCCAGCACAATGTCGTACTTGGATCTTGTGCAAAATGTATTATGACTAAGCTCCTTGGCTTGCTACAACTGTTTATAATGGCAATTGTTTAATATCAACCAAATGTTCTAGGTCAGTAAAAATAATTCTGTGGTTAGGGCTGTGACTATGAGTTGAGCTACTCAGAGGTTAGGCTCTTTTCTTTCTTTTTTCAAACATGCAACACACATTAGCTGAGATAACTCCCCGTTTCCTCCAGCAATACAACTTCAACTGCCGTATCCCTGTTCTTCTCTATTGTCTGCCAAATTTAGCTATGCACCCCCCTCGATGCTCATTTTCTCAGGTTTGCTGAGGAGGAGGAAGAAGACAATGTAATTGGAACCATGTCAGTCCCCAGCATGCAACCGGTTCATCTTTAATTAAGTCCTACTGTCTTCACAGTATATGTCATCAACTGTGTCCCCATATGTGTGTATTTGTGTACTGGTCTGCATGTGCAACTATGAGAGATGTCTTACTGCGTATTTCCTGTCGCTGAATTAAGAACTAAAGGGTGTCATTGTGGCAGGACAGTTGCGACCAAATTAATTCACTTCCTGTGGTCACACACATTTACTTTGGAAGCTCATTTTAGTTTATGCAGGACAAACTCTCATTATGACTTATACTGTTTCTCATGTAGAACTGGTGACTGTTGTTATGACCCCCAGGCCCAAAGACAAACACACATGAAAACCCTAGAAATAAATATATATTTATCTACTGTACTGTAACAGCAGCAACCAAAGGCATAATGATGAAAGCTAGGTCAGGATAAACGCCCAGGCTGTGCAAAAGTCATTCCTTGCTAATTTGTGACACTATGACAGAGGATTAGGTCTCCTGTTAGGAACAACTGTTAGGAAAACACTTCTCATCCGTGAAAATGAAACCTAAGACCTTGAAAAAAGTGTGTGAACTGCATATACATGAAAGGGAGGTGCTATGGTTGGAGAGCATTAAGTGTGAAGGTTGTACTGACCATGTACAGTGAGCGTGGCAGATGCTTCAGACTTCCCGACCATGTTTTCCACCACACATGTATAAGAGCCTTCATCTGAAGAGGTCACTTGGCGAACAATCAAGGTATGGTCCTCTAGGATTTCAAATCTGCAGGCAGGACAGACACACACACACACCCAAGAGATGAAAGCAGAAGTCGAAACACCATGTTTTCATGGTAAATTACTGAATGTAGAGGGTCTTTGTGAGTTACCTGCCCTTAGGCAGGTCAGAATCATCTCTCCTCCAGCGGACAGTGGGAACAGGGTCTCCTTGGACAACACAGTGGAACTCCACACTCTCTTCTGCCAGCACCACTACACTGCTGGGTCGCTTCACAAAGGTCGGACGCTCTACAGGGCAGCCCAACAGCAAGAGAGACAAATGTCATTATACGATCACAATCGTCATGTTTGTGCGTGCCACCTACAGTGGGATCAAAAGGTCTAAGACTGCATCGAAAATCTGATAAGTTTTCATAAACATGGAAAGAATTCTTGTGTCGTATCAATTCCTTTGAAGCAGGGATCAGATGACACGCAGGCTGATTTGATCTACTCATCAAAGCCTTTGCCCAAGAAAATCAACTTGCTGCTGTTGCTCACCTGTTATAAATATTTCTTATTGAGTACACTGTGTGAGAAATTATGTGTTAGAACAGAGTTGAAGTGTCGAATTGTTATTCTTAGCAAAGAGAATGTTTTTGAGCATCATGTCATGGTTGGACTGAAGGCTTCCGAACATACCACCAGAACATCAATACATCAAGTTTTTCAAAAGTCAAAAATTGAAAAGCAACTGGTCCAAGATGCAGAAGGCAAGACTCCAATCAGCAAAAGTTCTGTCAAACAAAGGTTCTGTCTAGTAGCACTCACAGAGAATGGGTACCGATCTACAAAACAGTTTGGCGGAAAGATCAAATGCTTGAGAAGAGCTAAGACATTACAACATTTCACAGTTGATGACTGCAAAAAAGTCCCATTTACTGATTTATGAAGCAAAGCGAAGTAACTCTTCATTCTTCAGAAACATGCTGCTCTCTGGTTTTTCATCTTTGTGCAGCAGGATTCATATTACAGCGGAATAATGAGCCCAAACACACGTTAAAGCTTTGCAAGACCCAGTTGAAGACCAAGGAGAAAAACTGCGTCAGGAATTCTATAAGATGGAAATGATTACAAATATAAGCAATTAAATGAATGCAATTATCATACAGTTTGGAAAAAAATGAAATTCTAGGGATCATCACGTATTTATCTCCCTAAGACATTTATTATGTACAGCCTGTAGAACAGCACATGTTAATGTGTTTCTGTATTCAGCAGGATTATCCACATATATTTGATACACTCTATGAGGCACTGCACTGTATATTTGCAGCCCACCAGGCAGGCCACCTAACCGTGTGGTGCTGATAAGAGCTCCATTCTGATGGAATGTGTTAGGAAAATAAGTGGGGGACTGAGAATAGAGGCGGGAAGTAGAAGGCAGGTACTAGAAGAAGTACAGTATCATAGGGAGCTCTTATACTGAAAGGTTATAACATTAGATGTAACACGGTTAGATGTTCAGTACATGCTCAGTGGGAAAATTCTCCAAAGCTGATAGACTGGATGGCAGTGCTGCATAATCAAAATAATTAATGGGTTATTATACCCCAGTGACAAAAGCCTTATACAGTGGACTTGCGAGCCACTGAGAACTGGAAGAGAGTACTTAGACTAAGTGAAGCACTGCAACATTGTGAAATGCAATAAAAAAGCTGCATATTTTACCAAGCACTGTGAGTTCAGCAATCTCACTCTCCCTCTCTCCCACCATGTTGGTTCCAACGCAGATGTATTTCCCTGCATCACTCTTCCTAGTGTTCGTGATCATTAGTTTGCCACTCCGAATCTAAAAGACAACAGAAAAAAAAATCAATATTTGCACAGCTGTATTTGCAGAGGATCTGAATATCTGTATGTGTACCGTGTTTGTGAATTACTAACAGAGTAGCACACCCATAAAGCATGCAATAATCTGGCTGCAATTTGTAAATTTTACGATAAAATATGGGCAGCACAGTGGCGTGGTGGTTAGCACCATTGCCTCACAAATCCACCTTAGCCAGGGACTTTCTGTGTGGAGTTTGCGTGTACTCCCCATGTCTGTGTGGGTTTTCTCTGGTTACTCCAGTTTCCTCCCACAGTCCAAAGACAGGTACTTAGTGGGGTTAGGTTAATTGGTGTGATAATAAAGGTGTAACTGTGAGTCTCTGTGTTAGCCCAGCGACAGACTGGTGACCTGTCCAGGGTGAACCCTGCCTCTCGCCCTATGATAGCTGGGATGCTGAAAAGAATAAGCGGAAGAAAATGGATGGATGGATAATAAAATATGCCACAGCTAAAGTTTTCTTTATGGCACATTTATGTCAAAGTATGGTGTATCATCATGTCGTTGACTGTCCTTCATTTGAAAATAAGTGCATAGTGTTGTGTAAGCCTGTTTGCATCGATATAGCTCTCTATTGCTTAGGAATAGAATTTTCACTGCCTTTCAAGCTGCACAGAAGGTCACCGATTATGAAATTACATAATTCATATCTAGCACTACATGAGAACCCTGGGAACAAAGAGACTGCCTCTTTGTAGAGCTGATCCTTAGATGTTCTGTCAGCCTACTTTGTCTTTCCCAAACTTTTCTCCATACACATATCTGCACACACAGACGCACGCCCACACATACAACAAAAAAGATGGCAGATACATTCCATTCACGCTTATTTTTTTATTATTTTTTTTGGCATTTCTGCTTTATTTAGTAGATGTAGTCGAGATGGACAGGAGAGGCATGAAAGAGAAAGAAGAGATGACATGCAGCAACGGGCCCACCATAGAGTCAAACCCAAGGCTCTGCAAAAAGGACTCAATACATGATCCGTGATCTACTAGGTAAACTACTGGGGTGGCCTGCTGCTTTCAGCCTTTTCTATCCACCACACGCCTCCACACACCATGTCTTTGACGTACTTTGAATGCGAGATCCTCTGCTGATAGTATGCAGCAACTTAGTTTTAGAGGTGATAGCAGAGCATCAGTGAGTAGATGAGAAACTGTAGAAGGGAAACATGCTGACCTCAAAATAAACACAAAGCCATTCTCTGCAGCCAGAGCATCAACTTCAATTAAACTTTCATCCCAGTTATTTTGCTTTAAGATTGCTTCTTCCCTACTCACACTAGGCCATGGAATTAAACTATTCATACAATCTTGTTAGGGACACAGCACATGCTACAGCGCTGCCATTTCTTAACAGAGTTCAGAGGTCAAGGCTGCCTACAGACCTGCGTCCACTGAGTAATTCAGCATTATGCCAGACAGCACCTGGCTTGGTAGGAACTCTCAGCTCACCAGCTTACAGATGGAATACATCATTAAATTGCTGCTGCAGGGATGAACCCAGCCAGCAGCCTTTCATTTATTAGCAACCCTCCTCCAGGCTAACCTTCCACCACAAACAGTTCGTACTGTCCACCAAATATATAAAAATAAAATAAAATCAAACTAAGAATGGATAACATTTCAAATCTGTTGTAAATCATGTGGTTTTAAGAGGAAGACTTAATAAACTGTGGGATGACTTGTGGTTGTGTGTACTTGAGATGCACAATGCCAACCACTGGTAATCACAGGGGACACGTGGGGGAATCTGGAAACTAGTAGTGCAGATTCAGCCATTCCTATCAGTATTCACTGGATCATGGTTGGATGTTTGGTGTTATATTATGAACAATAAAAAAGGGTCTATATTTAACTAAAAACGTAATGGTGCCTGCAAGGGGGGGGGTGTTTAAGCTGCTGTGAATGAGCCATGAAAGGTCCGTCCATCCATCCATCCATCCATCCATCCATCCATCCATATTCTTAACTGCTTATCCAATTTAGGGCTGCAGAGGGGCTGGCTGGTGTAGACAAATGCATCACTGGATCATTTTCTGCATTAGTTAATAAGAAATCTGTCAACTGACATTTGAGACTTAATCTTCCCTTTCTGCAGTTTTCCATTTTGAAGAGTACAGTGACTTCAGCTCATTGAGGTTAACTATTTAAATCCCAGAGAAAGTGAGTCCTACTTGTCAGGCATATGTGGCCACTTGGAGAAATGTAATAATCATCCCTTGATGAACCAACATCAGATTTTGTGGTACTGTAAAGTTTCTGCAAGTATTTCTCGAGGATTGCAAAGATGATCTAACCATTGCCACTGACTAATGTTATACTTCTGCTCTGCAACCTTTTTTTTCTGTTTACTGCACTTGTAACTTTAGCAGCTGATTAAAGAGTAGACCAAGATCTTTTTTATTTCCTCGACTGACCGCTCCTCATTTTTAGCAGAAATTCCACTGCAAAGAAATGAAAATGTGGTTTGTCAATCCTCCATCTTGGACACTGAAACCTCAGCTTTTCTTCCTCTTATGCCTCACTGTCTTCTGTTTCCTCTTCACATAGTCTTAGATACCCTGAGGGAAAATACATTAGCTGCTTTAGTGTGATGCGTATGTATTTTGCTGCATGAAGATTCCCATCTTTTTAATTAAAATCCATAACATCCAATCCAACTGTTAACTCACAACTTGATCTACACATCACTATTAATAACTGACAGTTAAGGCCACAAGGGAAACACTCAAAAGGATTTAAAGTAGCCATGAATCACTTGTGGTAGACTCCTTTGGTCTTTGTACAGTAAGTAATGTCTTTGAGAGAACACTCATGGCAAAGACACATTTCCATATAGAAAAAGATGATCAGGGAGGACGAAGCCAGGCACGTAGAAAGTACAAAGGAAAAAGCAGCCTTTGTATTTCCCTCAGAGGAGCCTCCCCCCTGGCTCTGATCCTTTCCTCTTCTTAAATCAGAGATAGCTACTCTGTCCATCACAGTCCCCCAGAGACACTCTACCTGTCACTCCACACTAACATGAGCTTTGAATCTCCTGCATGTTCCTGGGAGCATGGAAGAGAATACATTCAAGTAAACAAATCAGCTCACACACACACACACACACACACACACACACACACACACATACACACACACACGTGCCCAGCTCTCTAAGTTGTTGAAACCAGATTCTGTTCTCAGGTTAAAGGAGCGGGAAGCCATTAAATGCAACATAAATTTAGTGTATACAAAAGCATGAAAAGAAAATCATTGCTGTCTACTGCATGCTACATAACGTAATACATTAGACTGACACCTCAGCTCATATGATCACATTGTTGTTCTTCTCTACATGGTATAAAGTACATTTTCAATCTTTTTCTGTTGCACTCTTCTATGGACAGCATTTTGTCTGAGCCAAATAAATCATCCCACCAACATTTTTGGTAATGAGAACCAGAAAGAGTTTCAGTGGCCACAAGTAAATTATCTTGTAGTCTCAACTTCATAAGATTTCTTTTCCAAATTCCAGCAGAGCTTTAATTAGTATGTTAAAGTAAAAAAAAAAAAAGGCAGCTAAACACCAGAACTTTACACTGAAAGCATTTTTTAGTACAGTTAAAGAATTCTCTGAAGCCATGTAATTGATTTGAACCCAACAATTTTTAATGCTAAAGTTTTGGAAAGGGTCAGCATTCTGGCTTAAACAAATAACAGATTGATCAATTATTTGATCGAAGGAAGAAAAAAAATGATATCTGTGTGTGTAATCTACTGAGACAAATAAGGGGTTCTGGCTTCTCAAATGTGATGATTTGCACATTCATATGAATATAATGAAATAATAATAAGAGTCTAAAAAAGTGGGTAATTTAAGGTCAAAGTAGCTTCTTTTACTGTTATGCGTTCATCTCTGTCATCTAAGTTGGAACCATCTTTCCTCCAGGAGATTGTGGGCTCAGGGTGTCCACGGGGTGGCTGGCATTCCAGGACTGCAGGCTCACCCACTGCGACCATCACATCAACAGGGTTCTGTCTAAATTCATCACGCAAGACTGAAAAACACACAGACAAGCAGAACAACACAGAGAGAGGACTTTAATGACCTTGACAGTGGTAAATACTTCTTCATATCACTGGTGTCTTCAAGTATTTATTATGTCAAGGAGTCGGTTTCAGTGACTTTATGATGTGGCATTAGCAGCTTTTACAAGTGTGAATTTTATAATTTGGGCTTCAGCTGCACTTTTGTTCTTGTTTCTGTATGGCAACAAAATAAACACCTTTTTTGTTGGAGGAACTGGGCTCTGATTTTAAGTCTTTAACCACTTGACCAGCAGGATACTTTGTACTTGACCTCCCATGTCAAAAATACAACCTTACACGTTCCATCTGATAGCAGCATGATTGTTTACCAGCTCTGTCAGCCCCCTTTTTTGACAGCAGCACAGAAAAACGTACTCAAAATAAATTTACAGAGCTACGCTGTTAGTAGTCTGTTAATATTAATATTAATCCACCCATCTAAATTGTATTAATTTATCAGTCTGTCAGGGTCCCTCACGGGGTTACCCCCTTCCTCGAGCAGGGTCTGTTGAGACTAGATGCTGAGAAAGTTGGTTCTTTTAATGGCTGACAGTAAGATGAGATGATAAAGCTCTGTAGTAAAGGTGGGATCCAGCAGACTACACTAGCAGCAGGCTGAAAGCCACCACAGCAATTTATCATCTTTCCACAACGACTAGTTTGTGCACAGAAAAAGATCTTCTTGCCAGGAGCTGTACCGGAGACTCGCATCGACTGCAGTGTGAATTCTGATGGTTATTCCTGTCTCTACCATAGACATTATATTTTGGTGTTTGGAGCAAATTTTGGATTGGCTTCCAGCTTATCTGAAACCCATTCAAAGTCCCTCTGAATAATGTCATATTGTATGTACATATGGGGCTATCATTTGCAAGATTACAACAAGGATGTAACAGAAATTGGGACGTGTAGAAGAGGAACAAAGTTCTTTGCAATGAAAAGCAACTTTGATTCCATATCACTGAGCAAATTTATGCCCCTGATGAGGTGGACGACATGTGCTAATGTAGACGCCTGTGCATGAATGACTGCTGTTAAGCATTCCCAGTCTTAAATTACAGGAGGGGCTTAGAACCTGAAACAAGCAGAGGGAGCCAAGCCAACGCAGGCCGAGCAGAGAAGCAAAAGTTAGTAGAGCTGGGGTGAAAAGACAGGAAACAATGAGGAAAAAGCATAATCACTCCCATATGGCAGCAACAACCCGTTCACCTCTGGCTTCACATTTGTACATAACACCGAGCAGGCCTCAGATGCCTGATGAGCACTGTGGATATGGGAGAACAAATTGGGATGACCTTCTAATTGGAAGTATTCTGGCCCACGCATATCTTTGAGACCCACTCTGCTACTTTGCCCCTCTGATCCTCTGAGCAGGGCTGTGACTGCCTGACTGAGTGCTGATGGGAAACAGCTGTCTTACAGCCCACCACCCCCAACCCCTCACCCCATTCCCCAATGCTGCCAACACCAACCATGTCACATGATAAAAGTCACTCCCCGTGGGATGCAAAAAACATGGTTGGGGTTACCTGCAGACAGGAAGAAAGTGAGACCATCATAATTCTGTGCACAGTGTGTGCGTGCATGTTGACTGATTGACTGATACTATCGTTTAATTCCAATGGTGGGTTTCACATCTGCTTTTACTATTGCGTGAGGTCCAAATGTTTTCACAGAAATCGAAAGCCTGGACTGTATCCATAAACTCCTGCGTTAAAGATGCAGTTTTGGTGATAGAACTGGAGTTACCATAAGAAATAAGGCAAGAAGAGATTAAGGATGATAATCAGAGGGAGCATATGAAGGTTAGGTAAGAATGCCTTTGTAAGTGTGCACACATTTGTGTGCATGTGAACAAGGAGGGTAGTTTTTCCATGTCATGCTATTGTGCTGGGTAAGCACATAGATTATCTGTAAGTCATGATTGTAAAGCTGTTTATATTATGAGTTTGGAAAAAGTGTCTGCTTATTACATTATAATAGGAAATCATGCATGCCCAAGTTAAAACCATGAAAGCTTATACCAGCGCTTGTACTGTGATCTCCAAACCTAAACTATGCATGCTAAGGCTGTTTTCTTCTCTCCGGTTTCTCGACAGTCGTCCAAATCCTCATGTTTTCCTTCATTAGAGTCTTCTCTTGTCATCTACTGGCTCCACACAGTTAATAGAATTTCTGCATATCTAGAAATGCATCCTGACAATCTGCTTTCTAGAAGTGATGTTGCAGATAGAGATTTTAAAATTTTCAGGCTAGACACCACCATCTAGCCTTAAATCTTCAAATCTCCTACATAGACAGGAGGAATTGAAAAGAAAAACATGGTGATTGATTTTTAAGGGAGCCTTCTTACCATATATTTTTCTCAGCATGCTGATTGTGAAACCGTTATTAATTCTCTTGCACGTTCCTTCCAGCTTCAAAAGCTTTTAGCATAACCGTATTTTAATGAATTGTACCCCGCTTTAAAAACAGATCATGCTTGTTTATTGCACAAGCTGTTAAATGAATTGGAATTTCCCAGGTTTTTGAGAGCATGTAGCATGCAAATAGGCCCTAATTCAGTGAAAACCACCTCACCAGCTTCTGAGACCAACCCAGCTTGCCTGTTTAGCTGGAGCTTTGCACCTCTCCTTGTCTTCTTTTCTGCCTCCATCTGATCCCTCCAGATGAGAATCTCATAGCCCACTTCAAAGCATCAGCCCTTGGCCTCACTAGTCTGGATCTGACAGTGTCTGACTTGTTGTTAGTCCTCTGGAGCCTGAACCGCAGCTTGAAAGGCCTACAGTAGCAGGGCTCCAATAATCCTCTCTGCAGAGTCCAAGGACCAAAAGAAATACAATCAAACCCCACAGATAGGACTAGGATTGGGCACAGACAGTAACATTATCACACTACATCAGTGTACAAGACAGCCAGAGACACCTTTTGTGGTGACAGTCTCCTTTATTTGTTACCTTGTAGTAGTCATAGTCATAGTTGTTACATACTGTGGATTCAGCTGAACAACTATTTTAGTACTGCATAATTTTTATGTCCCAAAGTCATCACTAACATTACTTTAAGGCACTGATGGTTTAAAAGCAGATTTGCCAAAAGCAGAACCAGCTGCGCATGCTTCTGCGTTCAACTCATATCCCAGGAAAACAATCAGAAACAGGTTATTTGAGTGTCTTTTTTAGAGCATCTTTTTCTTTTTGAAGAAAAAAAGCAGAACACTTCGGCATTTCTTCGTTATTATTATTAGTTTAATGTATATTTTCATAAATCTTATACCCTATTAAAACACTTCACACTCACAGCCTATTGCAATAGGCTGCTATTAGACAATGATATATTCCTTATTGGCCAGAATGTTCAGTTTTGTTCAGCTGTTTGTTTAGCTGTTCACCTAATATCTAATAGTTTTTGACATTGGGTGAATATTATCAGTGCTTAAAAACATTCATTTCTGCTCAGATACAAATCAGCCCTCATTGACTAAAATTTCTCAGCGCACCAACTTGAAAATGTGCACATAATAAATACCCAACGCTAACCTTAAAAATGCGGCTATCTTTCAGTCCCAGCAGAAATAAAATCCTTGGCTTTTCTCACAATCTATCTCCTGACCTCTCACTACCCCCACCCCCCGGTGTGTTTATCCACCATCACCACCCTCCTCCACCACCACCTCCTCTTCTTCTCCTTGCTCTTAAAAAAACTACAGTCTGCAGAGGCAGAAAGCTTTGAGAGAAACAGTTGCTTCACAGAAAAACCAATATGTGCAGCTCATGTCTAATAGTTGGTAATATAGATTGAAAAGCAAAAAAAAAAAAAAGAGAGCGAGAGAGACCAGCAAACACACACTGCACTCTCACACAGAAGGTCCAGTGGGCCCTGTTCTCCTTTGCAAGCACCCACCATAGCCAATAACAAAATACGAATTGCAACCAAGCAAATCCAATAAAATGAAGGTCTCACACATACAAATTAGAATGCATACATGAGCTCAGTCTCATAACTATGCCACACGAGATTTGTAAAATAAACACAAGCATCCAGAAGGCAGTGCACACTGCTCATAAACTAAACAAAAAAATTCCTTGCTAGTTCTTCATAAGCTCCCCAATTTGAATTTCATTTTCTGCAATGAAATCATTATTCAAAAAAGGTCCCAAGGCAAACATATTTTCTTGCATGCAGGGTCATATATCTATCTTTTGTTTGGCAAGTCAATTAACTCAATATTGTGGCTCACTTAATAAGATAAATTTGCTTGTTATAATATTTGTTGGGTCTTTTAATCCTGAACTTTTGCTTTTCTATTGCTGTCTTTATCTTTTGGATTCAGAAAACAGTCCTTTTATGCGTTTATACAGACTAGATCACCATAGAAACCTTTGTGTGAGAAAGGCAAGTTTGGTAATGATGACCACCCCACGTGCTTCTCTTTTTTAAACACACGTTTGTATTTTTTACAAAAAGAAAGACAATAACTAAAAATACAGAGAAATAATTGTATGTGTGGACTGGACAAGCATGTCATCTACTAAGAAGCACTACTTTCTGACTGGGACTGTGTACCATGGTGCTGTGCAAGTGTGCACAGTGATAGATGCACCGCTTCATCAATTCTTGGAAGTTCTGACACTCTAATCCTGTTGATGCACGTGCAGAACATATCATTCAAGAAGCAGATATTAAAACCAGCTAAAAGGATTGCATGGCCTCTATTTTAATCTCCTTCACTTTGTCCCATCACTCTCCAAGAGGTAAGGCACGGCGGTGAGAATAAGGAGAGGGGAGATATGAAAAGACAGATGAGCATGAAGCAGATTAGGAGTATTAGTGAAGTGGCAGAAGAGCTGGGTAAAACAGCGGTTGAACAGCTCTAATAGGGTTAGTAAAGTTGTGAATTACTGTGTTAGATCAAATTTTTCAGGGCTAAAAACAAACGAAAAAAATGTCCACTTCAACTGTAACAATCTAAAGCCAATATTTTGTTTTTGTATATAATAGTTTCAGTAGTAAAACTGCAATTTAATGCCAGCGATGTAAAGTAACAGAAACAATCACTGGGGCCCCGGACGTTTTATCAGTTTTCTGGTCATCACTCGAGTCGCACGTGTCAGTGTTCAAGTGTCAGATCACCATATGGAACAGGTGGCTGGTCAAAATAAGTTACAGCATGTGAAAGGTCACATTTTTACCTATATTTTGATACCAACTTCATCTAGCCTTCCTTCTTTTTCAAAATGTTTTTTTTTTTAATAGTCATAAAACGCACAAATGTAAAGCCTTCAGCACTTAACTTTGAAATTCCGCTCTGATGCCATTCATTTCTTCCTCTGTTCACTGTCAGCCTTTTTCCATTTTCAGATGTCTGTTCACATGCAGCTTTCTAAACCTAAGCCATGCTGCCATGTTCTTTTTAGAGAGAAGAGGTTTTCTCTTGGCAACCCTTCCAAACGAGCCATACTTATTCAGCCTCTTTCTAATTTTACTACCATGAACTTTAACATTTAACATGCTAACTGAGGTCTGTAGAGCCTGAGAGGAAATTCTTGGGTTTTTTTTTTGCAGTTCTCATTGCACAGTCTGATCATTGTCTGACCTGAATTTGCTGGGATGCTCACTCACACACCTGAATGCACCAGACCAGCAAACTGCCCAGACTTATGCTTTTATAGAGGTGACCACACTGATGATCAGTTAATCAAGTGCATTTGATTAGCAGCGCCTGGCTGCTGCTTATCCTGTTAATTCCTGTGGAAGCAGCAAGGGTGTGCTTTCTTTTTCATATGACTGTACACTGTGTAACGGAAGGGGCGCTGCTCTAATGTTATCATGTTGTAATTTGCAATTGTCATTATAAAGACATGCTGATTAAATATCTATCTGTCAGGTGCTGTATATACACTTCAGTTGTTGTTACAACAACTTTATTAGTATGCATAAAAATTGTGTTACAGCCCTGCAAAACCAATGGTGAGTGTCTAAGCAACATGAACAATGACGTATGCCATGGGCCCGTATAAACCCACAGGCTTTCAGCATGGTGTCCTCATCATCCCTCATCAAAAGGGATTACCTCACACTTTACCTTTTAAATTAAAATTATTTGTATTATACTACTTCCTCTTCCACGCACCGAATACACACAATTATTGAACAAGCTAATTATTTTTGAAGTATTTTTAATTAATTTTGCCAAGGTGTGCTATTTAATTAAATCAATTGATTGTACCGGACAAAATAAATGAACAGAGAACAAATCAGACCCAGTTTGGTCAATTTAATAATAAGTGCAAATGCATTCAGGGAGAGTTTTCCTTCCTTGGGGCACACAATAATTGTGAGAATGCAGCATTCTATGAAACATGTTAGTGAAATATAATCTGGTATGAGGTATGAAGTTGCTTTTCATGCAGTCTTACATTTGCAAGGACGGAGCAGTACTTCTGGTTTCTGGTGATGCAAGCCTTGCATTAATTAATCTTTTAGAAGTCTAAATAAAATGTGTGTGGGTGGTGTCTGTGCTTTCCACCCCGTTATTTTGTAAATAGCACACACTTTGCACACCAAGAGGTTTTAGACCCAATGGAATAAATCCATATAACCACTTACTAGGCTTAAGAAGTTGCCATAAATTACTTAAGATGTGAAATTGAATAACATGAATACAATAGAATTCTGGGTGGGTCTCACTAATGAGTGGCAGGCAAAGGGGCAGAGAAGAATATGACAATGTGATGACAGTAGCAGGGTGAAAAAGTTGTAGATTACGCACAAAACTCAGGTATCATTGACCTTAAAGCACAATGGCCTAAATACTGAGATCTGTACTAACAACACCTTGCTAGAAGATGGCTTTCAATATGGTCGCATGTCACATGTCGCTTTATTACTTTTGAGGTCATGTGTGATGTAATTTGCTGAGGATTGTATTCAGACAGTCAGGACATAGACTGGTTAGTGATACAAAGCACACAAAAGCCACGCAAAAGAAAAAAACTCACAAAAAATGACTATTAATTGTGACAGCAAAAGGAGACACCTGAATCCTTTAGATAGCAGGAAATGCATGGCAGTGAGAATGGGAATGGTACAAAACCTAATCAAGTCCTCTTCTTCTGAATAATGGAGAGAACTGGAGGCAGTAGAAAAGTGGCCCTCTCTCTTTGGGGCAGGAGTCCCTCACATGAAAGCAGAAAAGCCATACGCGCGTGCGCACACACTCACACACACACACCACCCTTTAACCCTCTCATTAGTGTAATCCTGCATGAGAACAGTAAATTGTCATGAATAAATCCACTTAGAAGTCAGTGAATGAAAGACTTTCACTTTGAGATGGTTGCATTACCATTTCAATAAGCGTGCCACGCTGCAAAACGTTGGCAGTGTTTGACAGAGTAATTGGGAACATTAACGAGTAGATAAAATGTGGTAAGCGGAGGGAGGCGTGCGCGTAAGTACGTGTGTGAGTATGTCAATTAATTTTTTGCAGACACAAAAACACATTTGCAGATTTTCCACTAATAGGGCCAATGAATCCCCCTGAAGGAGAGAGATTGGTGGGAAAGACTTTACCGGCTTTGTTTGGCAAAACAAAAGAATTGGATAGCAGACAGTAGTCAGACCTTGAGACAAATGTATTCCAGTATATTGGCCCATGGAAACCTTTGTTTGAGCAGTTTGACCTTAGAATGGTGTGTGGAAAATCTCCTTGGGCTAGCTTGAGTTCTAAATAAGCACCTTTCACGAACTGTACACAAAAAGAAAAGAGGGGCAAAGTTTAGGGTATGTGCAATTACACCCTGCAGACAGAGCATAAATCCAACCCTGAGTGGGCTACTCTTTGTTTAAATGAGTATCTACCCTAATTCCTACCTGGCCTTTGTTTGTGAAAGAAGACAAAGTGGGTAGAGATAGAAATAATAAAGTGCAAAACCCAGGAGAGATGCTCCAAGGGAGGAGCGCACCCAGGTCACAAAGAGAGGAGGAGGAGGATCAGGAAGAGCTGGTAGTGGGGAGGGCAATGTATTGTAACAAAGAGAAAAGTGAGCCAGACAAAGACACAGAAGCCTCAGAGTAGAGATAGAGACACAAAGAGGTATAGTCAATGCAGCACTGAAAAAGACAACTTTGTAGTCACTGTTTGCATTATGGTGAGGCAGGTGCCAAATATGCAGGCGCTATGTGTTAAAACACACACACATACAGACACACACCTACAAATCACACACAATACACACATTCATAGTTACAGCTATGTTCTGCATCTTAATGTACCCCGAGGTGCCCTAGTCTTTCCCTCGTCATCAATCTGAGAGACAACTCAAGGCCCAGGAGAGAAGGAGGCTGTGGGCAAATATGTAACGCACTCCAGTGTGCCAGGAAAAAAAAAAAGAAAGAAAAAAAGGGGGAGGGAGCACAATATAAATCAGGCAAACGTAAGAGATGGAACAGCGGGTTGTTTCACATAAATATTTTGAGACTGCAGAGTTATACAGTATTCCAGGGCATATTATATTGATTGGCAGATATACATTGTGCACTGAGATACACAACATAGTTCTTTCATTCAACCGGGAGAAACTGCAGTATAAGAACATGCAAAGATGCTGACACTGCAGGAAGAGCTAGCAGAATTACATGAGCCCAAGACATGCAAAGATGCTGCGTTTGACACCACACCATCGATAATTTCCACATAACTGAAGGAAACGTGAAGAGATGCAACACAAAGAGGGGAAAAAAGAGCGATTGACTGATTTACATCCATTAACGCGTCATATCAGGTGTCAGATATTGGTAATAGGATGTTCTGGCAAGCATCAGTGCTTCAGTCATGCTTTGCAGGCATTTCTCTCTTTTTTCTCCATTAAAAAATATAATTTACTCTTCTGTAACAGGGCTTTCTAGAAAAGAACCACTGGCCAAACATATATTTCTAAACACCTTATTACCATCAACTGCTGGAAATTAAATAAATTATCATATAAAGCATCATAAATAATGCACAAATGAAATATATACCCTGTTAATGATTTAAGAAAAAACTGCCTAAGGAGCTGAAGTCTTTGGCACTTAGAAGCCCTTCAAGTCATGGCGAAGCTAAAAACCAGTAATTTAGAGCAGGAATGGGAACAGAAATCGGGTATTACGACAAGCTTGTTTGGTTTGGACCGAGCTGCGCTGGGGAGGAACGAATGGGAAGAGAAATGAATGAGGGGTGAAAGATGAAACTTTAATGATCCCCCTTGGGAAATTGGGTCGTTGCAGCAGCACAGGGAAGGGTACAGATAAGAACAGAGCAAATGCAGGTTTCCAGATAATGCAACTAATTAACACAAGATAAACACATAAAAGACAACTAAACACATGAAAAGTGACAAGTGATAAGGTTAAGTACACTTTTATGTGTTAAATACACATGTCACAATGCCGGGTAGGTAGACTTGAAAGGCAAAAACACATATGTAAACATCCACAGTGAGATGTTTAAATGATCCAAAATTGCAGATGGAGCACAGGAGGGAAGACAACCAGGAGGCAGTGCTGAGGCAGTCCCCAGCCCCTTAATTGGTGGGAAACAAGAGGACTCTGAATAAACACTTGTCACAAGACAGAGCCTGGCTCATTTTTCCTCTGCTCGCACTATCCTCTCCTCCCGACTCGTTTAACTGAAGCTAACTCAAAGTCATGCTCCCCTCAAAGCTTGTCCTCCTCTTTGCAGTTCCCCTTCACTCATCACTGGTCGCAGCTGTCTGGCCTCCTTTCTGCCTTGTGTATCTGTCTGTTGCTGGGACAACAAGCTAAACACCATCTCAAGATTTCCAAATATCCCAGCATACTGCTCTCTGCACCTACTACTCTCAATCTCAGTGTCGTTTTTTCTTCTTTGCTCTCCCTGTGGCCTGCAATCCTCTCCTTAACTCTGCTTTCTGGTCTTCTTCCTAATTATCTCTCACGGAGGACAACATAGCCCCTACCATCCCCCGCACCGCTTCAGCTCCGCTACTGAGAGACCCTGATGAATAATTTCACGTTTTTCTAGCCTTCTCTTTCTCTCAACCTCAAATTGATTATTGTACAGAAAGCACAGCTAAAAGAGCAACCCGATGGGTAATTTGTCTTTCTGACGATTGGAGTCCACGGATAGGTACGGGGGGAGGGGAAGCAGAAGGCTCGAAATTATATGCAAAGGGAAAGAGAAAAACGTGATTATACAAAAAAAAAATTAATATTGGATGTTTCGCCCGAGCCGTCTCTGATAGCTCATTCCGTTTGATGTCATGGTCAGAGGCGTAATTGGGAAGAGTGGACATTTGCATGTGAAAATGTTCATACAAAAGTGAGCAAAGTGAACGAAGTGCATCCTCGAGAAGCTTCTGTAATTACGTGAAGCACTTTGGAAAGTGCAGTTAATGCAGTGCCTGTCGTTTGTTCTCGATCACAAAATACAGCTAAAGCCCTGGAGCTACATTCATCTCTCAATGTTTGCTTCCACTTAAATATGACTGACTGATGTGTTGTTGGGAGATGCTAACCTCCAGGTATTTCAAGGCTCCAAATACTGTGATACTCCCATTGGTTGGTGTGCAAAACTCTGGTGATGACAGGGAAGGAGGGTATCATTTGGGCACCACAGGAAAGATCACTAAGTGAGTGTGTGTGCAGATCCCCGGCCTTTTCATTAGTATGAGGTATCCCATAAATAAGCAGTGCTGAGATAAATACCTTTATTTATTCCACTTTAACATTACGTGACTCACCTAACTGTGTGTGTGCAGATTAGCGGGCCAAAACGAGGTCAGCGGTGTGAGTCATTAGCAGTTTTGGTTGAGGCAAGTTCACACCTGGATATTTCTTAATGACACTTTACTGTAATGTGATGCTGAAAGTTGCAGACATTCTTCACTTGCGATTTTTTTTATGCAGGTTCTACCATGTGCCTGTGATTCTCCATCACTGCAGAGATAAGCTGAATCAGCCACCCACCAGCTCTCCTTCTCTCATCTCTCTGTCTTCTCCTGCATGTACTATACACCCTCATCACTTTTCATTCCCCCCTTGTGTTTTCCTGTCTTCTAACTCTTCTATCTCTGCTTACTCTCATCTCCTTTTGTTTCCTCTAAGCCATCTCACCATCTCTCAGGGCTTTGTTCCCCCCTCCCCATTTTCTTTTCTTTTCGTCTACTTCAAACCTCCTGTAAAGTCTTCCAGCAAGGCTAGATTTTCCTCACTGATTTTTTTTAAGGCCTGAGCTTTCCTCATTTTCTCTTCCAGCCCTGTTGTGCATTCTCCACCCCCACCTCCAACCCCCAACCCTGCAAACCCTCCTAATGGATCCAGTGTCTGCAGAATACCAGAGTAAACCACACAACTGCACTGTGGCTTCATGTTTGTCTCTGCCTCAGTGTCTCTCTACTCCATCTATGAAAAAGGGGATACATAAAAAAAAGCCCTGAAAGATTGAAAACTGCTGGGTGAACATAGCAGCAGGAGAACTCGCCATAATCCAGTGTCTGATATATCAAATAAAAACCTTTAAGTTTATATTTTACCTGGTGATCATCTATAAGATTTATTCAAAACAGTCTTTTTCTTTTTATTAAAACTGCTTAGGTTTAACTTTCCTCAGTTCATGTAGTCATGGAAGCTACCATTAAACATGGAAGCTACCAATAACCCCAGTTATTCCATGTTCCAAAGTAACTACTGTTGCTTCTGATAAACTCAGCAAATATTATGCATGAGAAGCTTTTTTCCCTAATTTTGTGCCATAACTTGGATCCCTAAGGAAATAACAGGAGAATTCTGCTTAGTAAACAATCCTGTCTCCCAGAAATTATGTTTTCATATTACTAATTTGCTGCAAATTTGTTTGAACCATAACAACATTAGTGCTACAGTTTTTATCGACAAAGTAATATGTTTACAAATTGCTGTCACTAAAAGAGTTTGCAAAGTATTCAGCCTCAATTAAAGTTTATTCTGATGCTTCAATAGAGCACTTTGTTGAGGTTAAGGACAGATGATGGTCTGGGTAAAATACTGGGGGAAAAACATCTGTTAATTGAAGTAAATCAATGAATGCAGTTTGAGCCACTAATAGTTACAATATTTTCAGGCATAAAGGACACACTTTCTCCATTTGGTTATTTTAAGAAGCAGAAATGCAAGTCAAAAATGAATCCCTGTGCTCCACTTTTGATGAAAAAAATAAGAGTGCACAGATAATAAAAAAAATGAAAGTGCAAATAATTCCATTCTTGAATTTAAGGAAAATATGAGCCTGGTTGATATCCTGCTGGTTTTGATCCATGCAGCTCTTAATTAGAGCAACAGAATTTATCCAGAGATAACTTTTCTAAAAATGTGGCAGCACAAACAGCAGGAATTCAAACAAGTCTACAGCTCTTTGCCTTGGAAGAATGAAGATATGTCCAATGAGTAATATGTGCACATAACAT
>JAMQGT020005350.1:0-160466 GCA_024447675.2 Pterophyllum scalare
AGCTTTAGCCACAGTGTCGAGCTTACAACTTTGAGAAGGAGCTGTTTGGCCCGGTCACACTCCACAGCGGACACATACACACAAACACAGCCGCTTGGCCACAATGTGAGGAAATAAATGTACTGGCTGCTACTAATCCAGCAGGGCAGGGTGTCATCAGAGCGACTAGTAGCCATCTCATTTGAAATCAGTGCGCTACTGGCATCCAAATCCCTCAGCTGCTTCTCCAGAGAAGACCTCGTTCCACAGTTAGATGTACTCCATTTCCTCCATCCTAGATTGCAGCTAGAACTGTTTCATGTAGAACCTGTCTGACAAAGTAAGGCAGGCTAAAAGATCCGAAAAACAACACATTGTTCCACGAGCTAAAGAAACTCAAGAACAGATGAGAAACAGTCACTGATGTTTATCAGTGTGGAAGGGGTTAAAAAGCCATTTCTAAGGCTTTGGGACTCCAGAGAACCACGGTGAGAGCCATTATCCAGAAATGGAGAAAATGTGGAGCAGTGCTAGAACCTTCCCAGGAAAATGATTTCAGTTGATGATTGATGTATAGTGAGTTGAAATATTCCTCAAGATGGTACTACAGCATGTATAAATGTGCAGATATGGTCTGGCAGACTTGGTCTGTAAATAAAATCATCATTTAAAAACTGTGAAATGATCTGAAACATTTAAGTGTGACAAATATGCCCAAAAACTAAGAACTAAGGAAGGGGGTACATATGCTTTCACAGCACTATCTGTGAAATTAATGTCAGTAAAGGTCCTCACGCACCCTTGTGCCCCTTCCCCTACACACAGAATAGAGTGGGCAGCAGTCACTCCGTTGACAGAGAATAACCGTATGAGAGCAGCTCATCGAGGAAAATCTCAAATTTGACACTGCAGTTGGGATCAGAGCAATAAACCTGCCAAGGTTGAAGTGGACTGGATGATTGGATGAACGGTTGTAGAGATGAGTGAACATTTCTCAGTTCCTCAGAAGCGATAACCCACCATGGTGCTAACTTTGTACTGACCGTTTGCTTGTTTTGTGTTATAATCTGGAGACTTTCCAGAACTTATTAGCAGTTTAATTAATATTTAACATCATCACGCGATGTCCAAAAAAGAAAAAAAAGAAAAGAAAGAAAACCAAAGTGTGTAAACCCTGTAGCAGACTTGTGCATGTGACATTTTCATTACATGGTTTTGAATGTGAATATTTAAATGTATTTTAGTCACTTTATTGATGTGTCCCATGAGAAAAGACCAAATGCACAAAGAAGAATTTGACCCCGTCCAAAACTCTGAGAAATCAAGAAAGTTAGGGGAGGATGCCCTCCCTATCTCTTTTCATGAGAAACTCGACCTCTCAGCCCCAACATCTGCAGCCAGTCCCTCAGGTCTGATCCGAAGAGACAGGATATGACCTCATCTGTGATCCCGTGACCCGAGGAAGTTCTTCAAAAGAAAACGAGAGTTCATCTCGGGAAGACTTGCACGAAAGATGAGGTTGCCGTTTGACCGCTGAAGGACTTGATGCTCTGATTTTTGTTTTACGATGAACGCGTGCCAAGTAAATGACTGGATGCTGGCTTTGTTTATTCTGTGCAGCTGTAAAGGAATATATTGGATGTGGATGTGCTTAAAGCAGCGTTGTGTACGCCTACGTTAAAGTTCAGGCAGTGGTGTGTTTGTTGTTTGCGTTCAGGCATACCGGAACAAAGCCCGGTGTGTGTTTACTGATCGGACGCACATCGAATGCATGCATGCATGAATGGATGTTATTAACATTATTTTACTTTCAGCTGACCGTGACCTTAATGATCTTGCAGTTTTTTTGTTGTTTGGTTTTACAGTGCAGTCGTGTTGTGTTCTGGACCTAAAAAACAGGAGAATACACCTCAAACCACTCATTTGTCTGTCCGCTTGCACTGAGGTTTTCTTCATGCGCAGTTACTCTCCCATCAGTCTCCTCCGCTGAACACTGTTTGTCTGGTCATGCATGGCTGTGTTTCTATTTGTTTGTGTGCCATCGGTGCCGACCAACCAAAACAAAAAGCGGCCGCTGGGGAGAGGATGAAGGTATCCGTGAAGGCATGGACACTCTAATGCTGAATGGGAGTGAGAGAGAGAGAATGGGAACAGGAGAATAGTAAATAGGGGGAGACAGGTGAACTAAGAGAGACAGATACTGGGAAAAAAAAAGATGAGGGGGAGAGAAGAGGGAAGAGGCTTTACCCATCAGTGTCTGGTCCACAGCCAAGTGCATGGTTCAGTCTGATGGGAACGCCGTCTGTACACCTGTTCTCACCAGCTGGCCAACAGTACCTGTCTCAGTGGAAGCTTCACCCCAAGACACACCCACACGCTCACTGAGGTGGGGGAGACTCAGTGGTGGATGGGTAGACGGAGAGTAGCTGCTTGGCGACTGCAGACTGTGATATGGAGAGGTAATGTAGGTGAATCTGTAGGAAGTGTAACGAGAGTGCACAAGCCCGCTCAGACATATGGTGAATGCTAAGTTTGCATCTGTTTCTGTTCTGAAACAACCGCATTTACTTCAGCTTCCTCCCATCACGAGGTCAGTGATTTATCTTAGTTTCTCTTCACTTAAATCTATACCTGAATTTAAAATCTTGGTTATCACTCAGAGAAAGATGCTTTTAAGCAGGATTCCTGAGCTTAAATATAAATATTACTAACACCAGTGACTGTGACAGACTCTGAGCTGAATCTCAATAAGATTACTGAGGTTATTAAAGGCCTCAAAGATGAAATATTTTATTTATTCATTTCTACGATACCCTTTTTTTTTTCCTCACTACCACACAAAAATAAAGTGACCGCTGAGCAGCAGAAATGTTGCCCATGCAATGATCTACATCCAGTGATGTCAACACCAATGATTCCAATCACAATCTAATTGTGTCACTGCATCCAATCTACATGAAAGACCTTGTAGTATCGTACCGTCCCAGGAGACCTGGCTGTCCCTCCCTGAGTCAGGTCGTACTGGAGGTGTCTTTCTGCTAACTAGTTATCACAGTTGGAGAAGGCCCAAGAGGACTTTTCTTGGCAAGAAATGTGGATAGTCCTTTAATGTTTGTCACTTATAATGATTTTTTTTTTTTGTTCCCAGAGTCTTTAATTCAGTATCCAGCATTCAGTATATTTTCTGAATGCAGCTCAAATATTTCATTACATTCTTTCTTGTTTTTAGTGCTGAAATGCACCCATCAGGTGTCCCTCCAGCTCACTGAAAACTCAGCTGCTGGTTAGCTCATCTAAGCGCATAACAGCGCTACATGATACAATCAGGAAAGGAGACAATGCTTGCTCTCAGCTGTTACTGAGAGCAAGATCATGAGAATAATTTGGAAAATGCTGCTGAGATCTCCTTTCCTGTCCTGACTGATACGGTCATGGTCTTGTCTGATCGAATGCTGAATTTGTCCCTCGTTCAGACCGTTTTGTGGCTTCAGTGTGTGTTCATATCTGTGCTTTAAGTGATCAAAGAGAAAAAAAAGAGAGTGAAAAGGAATGAGCTTTGAATGGATGGATGCATATGTGCCTTTGAATGATAAGAGGACGAACAAAAAGAGAAGAGGGGAAAAAATGGACCCGGCGAATTAAGAAAAAAGAAAACGCAAACATGGAAGAGAGAAAGAAAAAGGAAGCAAAAGGAGGGCATATCCACATGAATGAACAACAGATGACTCCCGGCTCCCCTCGTCCTCTGGGCTCCACAGATGTGCGTGTGTGCTGGGTGATAAAGGCCGAACCAATTGAAGTGATACAACACTGGCTGTATTAAAAGGCCTAAATGACATTTGCATGGTGTAATTACTGCTGGCTGCCCTTCTCTTTGTGTCAATGGCCGCCAGGGTCCTGTTGAGAAATTATCCCCGAACAACTCCTGATGAATTAGGTAGGAAAGGTGCCGAGAGGTCAGAGCGGCGGCTTGTTCACAGCTGACCGGCGCTCTGGAAGCACCGAAACCACTAAATGGCGCATGGTGTTTATGTATAAAGCTCAGAGATGGATTTTTGACCAGCTTCTCTGCATTTTGAAGATGGCACCTGTCTGAGCTGCTGCCTCCATATTAAATTCCTCGAAGAGATAATAATGTTCTTGACATGGAAGATCACGCTTGGCAAACACGACACCCCAGTCGCCGAGGCCTGAGAAATGTAAATCTCACCAGATTAGGTGTCTGTAAGCAGCTTCTGTGTGTGTGCAGGAGATTGGTAGATGGATGGCGAGAGAGGAAGAGGTCGTGCGTATGTGCGGTTTTATGTGTGTCTCGGTCTCAGATCTCATTCCCTGAAATAGACTTTAAAGAAATTTCACTCCGTCCCATCCAGCGGTGTTCCCGATCATTCACTTCACACTAGAACCAAAACCCTCCAAGCCTGACGTTTTTATGGACGCTACCCATTTAGCAGCCTTATCAACTTGTAGACAGGATTCTGTGTCAGGTGGTGTGAAATTACAAAACGGTCTCCATCTGGCTCCTCTTTGTCACTCCTGCAATTGATTGAAACTATAATCACATAACATTTTTGAATGGGATAGCAGATGTGATCCCACAGATAAACAGTGCAGAATGACACCATAAATTATAAATGCAATCATATTAGCCAATCAGGCAACAAGACCAATTTCGGTCAATACCGATATGAGGCCGATATCTTATGGTCCATGCTTGACAAATATGAAGCAGGAGGACAGGACACAGGCCTAGGCATGGGGAAAAAAGCCCTCCAATATATTTTACATTACTTATGACTGCACTTAGATTGACCAGCCACTTTATTAGGTATACCTAATAATTTCTGGATTTCTGGACCTGCCACATGTCGCAGCAGGAATTGAAACTCATCAGAGTCGGTACGTTTTTACAATCTTTTATTGCCCAATTTTGGTTAATTGTAGCCTCTATTTCCTGTTCTTAGCTGACTGTGTGGTCTTCTGCTGTTGTAGCTCTTCTGCATACCATGGTTTTGAGTTGTTATTGAGTTACAAAAAGGATATGTGTAACAACCTGTGCTGCATTTCTTTTATTTATTTACTTTTTCAAGTTTTTTGAAATCCACCATATATGGTATGTTGTGCACATGAAATACTTTACTCTTCTACATTTGGTGCATTAACGGTAACACCCGTCAAGACAGCAAGGTTAACAAAAGCTAGCACAGCTGTAGACTATTAACAAGCCTTCCGCACCTACCACTACCACTGCCAGGTGGTTAATTAAAGAGGACTTTAATCAGCAGCACATCATCTCAGTATAAACAAGGATAGTTAAGCAAAGGTACGAACAGAAGGTGTGAACCTGAGGAGCTTTCAGGGACCTCTTTCAGAGCCTCTGTAAGCTTCAACTTTAACCTACTAGTTATCCATCTTTGCTAGCTAATTAGAACAGTTTGTATGCCAGTTGAGTTAGGTAGGTACTGCAGCATCACAGTATAGAATACCTCATTGTGTTCATGCTGTAACTTTATAAATGTGCGCTTTGAACAAAGACACATGCCTGGAGGTGAGAGTCACTTAAACCAAAGCGGTATGGCAAGCAGAATATCTGACATGCCAATCTGAAACATTAAAAGTGTTAATGACAAACTTCCTTTTTGGCGCTGCAGCCAAATGTCATTTTTAAAGCTTAATGTAAACACACATCTGTTTCCAAGATCACACCTGATATAACCCATCATGTTTTCTTCGAATGTATTTGAGAGGATTAGGCCGAGCTGCTGGCAGTATTTATCAGTGGTGCCTTATATCTTATTTTCCCTACTGCACACTATCTATATCTATATATAGTGCATGTCTCAGCATCTATCACAGTGTGATTCTGAGATGTCTGGTTTGTCTGCAGCTTTTCTGTTGAACTCGTTTTCTGATTTTATTTCAGAACAGCCGCGTTTTCAGGATTTTTTTTTAATGAGGTGGTACTGGCACCGGGTTGGGGGGTTGTGGGGGTGTTGGGGGGTGTCAATCTGACACAGTGCACTGAACCTCTCCATTGTGTTTCTGGTTTTGGTTTCAAAGTTTTTGCTTTGATTTTGATCACTGAAACTTATTAGTCTGTTACTTAGTACCAATTAGCAAGTATTTGTGTCTGCACATTTATGAATGCAGTTTGTTAACCAAGCCTGTTAACTGATAACTTAGCACTCCACCATCGACAAGGTGGCTCCAAAAGACTAGCTTCTAGTAAGAATGGCTTTCAGAATTTTGAGTCCAGAACTAGTAGGTCAAGTCACAGTGGCTACGTCCATCTTTTATATACAGTCTATGTTTAAAATCTACAAAATAGCAAATAACCAAAGCTTTAAAATAAATGACATTTGCATCCAAAATACAGTGGAGTAGAAGTAGAAAGAAGCATAACAGAGAAATACTTAAAGTACAAGTACTGGAGTAAATGTAGTAAGCTACAGTCCTAAGAGTTCCCTCATTCAAATGTGACACTCTAGTCCAGTGGTACAGGTGGGGGGACAGAGACTGCAGGGGCCGATCATTTCTACATTTATTTGTTTTATTAGCAGTTTATGTCCCAGAAACACAGATTTGAAACCACATCTGTGCGTCAGCGGCTTCAAAAATAAATTTTGTTGTTGGCTTTTACGCTTGTCATTATTGCGTCGTCTTCTGTGATTGACAAGCGATTTCCGCGCAGTAAACCCCACCTGCCCCACACCCCCAGCAGGGTTCGACAAACACAGCAAGCCAAGTTTATCTTCACCTGCTGATTGTGAAAAAAGCTTTTTCTTTTTTCTTTTTTTTTTGTGAATGAATGTGTGTTGACTCTGATTGGAAAAACATCCCCACATGTGCAAATATGCACATTTTGAGCATGCGTGAGCTCCTATTTGCACAAGTGTGACCGCACACGAGTGTGTGTAGCTACAGTATGTGCATGTGTCAGCATCATCGCTCCATCTCCCTCTGCGTCTCCTGGAAGCTGACAACTGGATAATAGCTTTTTACTTTTCCAGAGCAGGGCTCCGGAGAGAACTAATATGATTATAAATCATTATTCAAATAGAAAGGTGACGAGCAGTGCTCAGGATAGCGAGAGAGCATGATAATAGCATCATTACCTTTTATTTATAATTCAGATTTTTTTCCTTTCCTTTCCTTTCTTTCCTTTTCTTTATGGAGGGGTATTTGAAGGGATATGTGTGGGGGTTTTTTCACTACAAGGAAAATCTTTTACATGTGAAGTTTGGGGGGGGGTATGGTGACACAGGCAATAAGCTTGTTTAGGTCAAACAGCACTTCCTGTTCTGTTTGTCTACAGCGAAACATCACAGTGGATGATGACATCGTCTTCCGATGTATTAAAACTAGATTCCGACCTTAAGCTTGGCTAAAACACCAGCAGCACTTCTGCAGCAGGCTGCAGCGAAGACCAGGGTTTCCATCAGAAACCGCCCCCCCCCCCAGGGGATTTGATATGATTTTAACGCTGCACTGGATTGATGTACTTTTTCAATGCTAATTGTTAATTGTGAGGCAGCTCACACAGAACAGCAAGGCTGCTTATGTGCACCAGAAAAATTGTCTCCCACTTCCAACACGAAAAGCAAGCAGCATTTATACAGTACTGAGCAGCACAAGAAAGCTGAATCATATTTAACCTCGTTCACATACAGTGATGAGCCGACCTTGATGAGTGGACATAAGTGGGCTGATGTGCTGAGCATGTATGCCATAGGGTGAGAGGTAGGGTACACCCTGTACAGGTCGCCAGCCTGTCGCAGGGCTAACACAGAGAGACAGACAACCATTCATACTCACGTTCACACCTATGGGCAATTTAGAATCACCAAATGAAATAAAACCCCACTAACCAGTTAGTGATATTATTAAGAAATATTAGCTAACTTAATGGCTGAAAATTATGTCCACAAAAAAGAAAGAAAAGAAAAGAAAAAGAAGACAATGTGACCTCATCCACTGGTTTTAGAAGCCAGAGCTTATATTTTATGAGTGAAAGGGCAGAGTGCTAATTTATTATCTAAAACTAAAACTACTCTTGGTTAGCGCTCTACATTTATAAATTTCATGGGCGTGATGCACATGTGAGCTAATTAGTGCTAAGTAACAGGCTAAAAAAATACTGGAATTTCCCCATGAAAACTGAAGCCCTTGGACACAGCAAGACATATAAGTCAGTAATCCATTCAAATTATCGAAAAATGCACCAAAAAACACACACACTGTGCAGAAGTCCAGTTTAATGACCTGACATGCTGGCTGACTTTGATCAGCTCCACCTACGTGTGTCAGGACACCTGTCAATCAACCCAGAGTCTTTGACCTCCATAGAGGCCTCAGCTGTATTTTGTATCAGGCTCTGAATATGTTTTTAATGCTGTAAAGTTGGACAGTATAATATGAGAATCTATGGGGACTGACTCCCTTTTGGAGCCAGACTCAACTGGCAGTTTTTGCCACTTGCCTCATTTTCTGGCTCTGGAGGGTACCCCTTGGTTCACAGGCCTGCAGCAGGTCAGCTTAGGCCTGGTGCTGCAATGGCAAAAACTCAGAGTGATACAGCAAACCCTGTGTTTCTGGAGCCACAGCTTCTTGAACAGTTTCTTTGGCTGCTGCTGCTGCTGCGGGTACAACATAGCAAATGGCTCACAGACACAACTGTTTTCAAGCGGTTCATGCTGCAAGAATTTAAGCTACAGTGGGCTCTTGGCTCTCCGCTCCCTCAAAAGTCAAGACTGCTAGGGCAGGTTGCTCCTGATCAGAACTGCAACTTTGTTGCTCAAAGTTAATTGAAGTGAAATTCACTGAAGGGATTTTTTGTAAAATGTTAAGTGTTTCAGACTTTAGAAAGCTCGGCCATCAGAGATGCAGAAGACGTTATGCAACTATGTTTCCAATGCAAAATAGCAAGATTGGCTTTGACTGGAGAAGCCTCTTGTTGTTGTTGCTGTGGTTGTTGTTGTTGTCCTCCCATTATTGTAAGAATTATTTTGAAAGAGGGACACGCAGAAGAGGGGCATAGCAATGTAATGAGAACATCCTGGCAGCTGTTTGCGTGCAAGGTAGGATGTTCTCTTAAAAGCAAAAACCTCAGATTCATCTGTGATTGCTTAACTTGGCAGACTCGGATTGCTGAATCGCGTCGCATATTGAAATCAGACTTTGATTTCACTTTGAGTCCTCGTCAACGTCTGAGACGGTTCTGCTCTGACTGTGCGGGGATTTATCTGATGCTCCTATTCAGACCAAGATTCAGTATCATTTCAGCAGGGAAGCCCTTCTGCGACTTAACTAACCGCTTTGTTATTCTGCCGCTGTTTGAGGTATGAGCGCCTGATGAGCAGGCGGCGCATCGAACGTCACCGAATTTCAGATGATTTAGCAGCCGATTAGTCACGAAGCCCGAGCCCTGTGTGGAATGCGACAGGGAGGGAGAATAGAGCAAATCTGTCTTTGTCAGAGCGCAGAGATGCTGCGTGCTAGACACACTTAGCAATCCCCTCGCTGACAATTCAAAATGATGGAAATCAGAGAAAATGTGAAGTGACTGAAACAATGTCATATACAGCTGAAGATAAGCTTGCCATTAAATATCCAGAGAGCAAAGAGATTTAGTCTAAGAAGCTGATTGAAGATCAGCTCTTCCTTTGAGGTTATGTCAGCTGTTTCCAGCCAGAGATAAAAATCGACGCCTTGATGTTTTCTCCAGCAAAATGTTTGTTTAATCCAACCATGTAATGAGACTTTCTGCCTGCGCCGCGCACATACATCTGTGTTTAACGTGCTTGCATATACAATGGAGGTGCATCTGAGTACAGCCTCATGTGTATGGCTGTATGTGTGCAGGGTCTTTCATGACATCCTGTTGAGTAGGAATCTCACCATTTGTCTTCCAGCTGATTTCTGTAAATGCAGCAAAGGGGGCCCAGCCCAGTAACTTTATTTTTGGCCTTTGAGCTCTAAGGCTTAACAGATGTCACTTCTCGACTCCTCTGCAGCTTATTGTAGAAAATACTTATTTTAGCAATGGGTGTGAGAGGAAGGCAAACCAAAACTCCACCAGAGACTAAAGGAAGAGAATATTGTATCGAGGACGGAGGTGGATTTCTTGGCTTTGATGCCCGCACCAACTTTAAGCTCGTATTAAGCTAGAACCACCAAACTTGGTGACTTTTCCAAAAATGTATCTGGCAACAATTGTATCATAATGAGTCAAGGTCACCGCTTATCATGTTTCCATGGTAAAGGCTTTTTGACAGGCATGTTTTAGAAAACGTACTGCTTTCGGTTTTAACCAGAGGAGTTTCCAGGTTTTCCTGTTTAATTTGTTTTATTACGCTGACAACATTTTATGTAACTTGATGCATCCTTTGTTAATTAAACTAATTAAAGTAACTGACTAAAATAATTTATGCTAATTTAGTGACAACATGGGATTATGATAGTCAAAATCCAAGACGGCGGATCATACGCTGAGCTCAGGTACACTGTCCTTTAAACGCCATTACTGCCTTTCCTGTTTTGAATTTAAAAAAAAAAAAAATATATATATATATATATATACATATATATATATATATATATATATATATATATATATATATATATATATATATATATATATATATATATATATATACATATATATATATATGTATATAGTTGCCAAAAATAGTTGCTATTCCTAATCACAAGAACTTGAAGTCACTGACACTTTATCAGACATCCATTCTGGTCAAGTTTTCTTGTATATCTGATTGATAAGGACTGCATTACAACAGTCAACCAATTAAACCAAATTGATGATTTTATAATGACATCATTTTTCATTATAACAACACCAAAGTAATTGTAGTGATTTATTATTGCATATACATCATTCCCTGAAAATTTGGTGGTGATATCTTAAATAGTCTGGGCGTTGTGAGGCTTAAAAGTGGCGGACCTCAAAACATAATGACCATAATGCAGAAAAGATGCACAACATATGTGGCTATACAACACTCACAGTTTGCAGCACATGTAACAGAGTAAATGTGGTCCAAAAAGAGGTGTCCTCATAATAACTACTTCATAGCAGCTAACTAGTTTGTGATAAAATTGCTCAAAAGTTTATTTACCGTGACCCTGTAATATTCCATTTATTCAGTACAACTAACAGAATGTGTGTATATAAAGAACAACACAATGATCAATGAAATACATACATAAAACTATTTCAGCCTATTTCTGGTTTACCTGTAACGTGAACGCATCTAGATCAAAGTCTACACACTGATAAAGGAAACCAAAAATGCTCTTTGCTGCTTATCACTTCTTCCAGGTCCAGTTAATGTCAACATCCTTTGGTAAAAATTTGCTTACCTTTTCATCACACTTATTTCTGATGTGCCCTAAAGCAAGGCCCTGAACCCTTTAATTACCTCAGTGGAGCACCCTACCGGAGAACAAAACCAGAGCCTGTGCTTTTTTTCATTGAGTTAATGTAAGAGTGGGTGAGAAAACAGTGAATCATTGACAAAAGAACATGCAGATTCAGCAAACATTTCTTTGTGCTGAGCTTTTTTGTTTTTACTCTTTTCTCAGATAGCCAAGGAATGCCAGCTGGATCATGGCCAGAGCAATAAAATAATTTTTAAAATCCTGTCACAGCTGCAGGGTTATGCTGATGGATGATAAAGCGCAGTGTGGTGGGAGACTTGACCTTGTAGCCCAGAGGAAGGAGGGGACCATCATTAGTGTGGCACCAGGAAGGTTTTACACTTGACCTGACAGCCCTCACTGTCCAGATAAGAGTGAGGGATCAGCTTCAGATCCTCCCCCTTCCTTTCCTGTCACATCCACACAATCTTATTCTCCCCAGTCTAAAAACCAACAGTTTCTGGCAGACAAAGAAACAGAAAAGGGGAAAAACACTTTGTTCGGGTCTTCACTTTGGCTGCTGTGTTTTCTGCCTTGGCAACACTTCTTCATCTCGCTCCTCCTCCTCTCCCTCCCTCTCCATCCCCGGCGACGGCACAGAGACTTGTTAGAAGACTGATGTCTGCCCCAGTTTAACTAATTAATCTTTCTCAACTCCCAAGCTTTTCCTGAAGCCCAGCAGAAGCCATCAGACCACTGAGTGATCACACCTGGGTTTTTGTGCCGGCGATATATCACTTTACAGCAGGAGACAAAGGAACAATACTCACAGAGATGCCTCTGTTAATTTTTCTTCATTTCTATATACTGCAAGCAAAAATGTGCTTTTAACACTAGAGAGCTGTGGCTATACTCAGAACAGACAATGCTGTGTAACCCGTGCTAAGCGTGATAAACCCTGCTGGTCTGGTATACCTACTCACTTGACATCTGCACTGTAATTTGACAAAGAGTTTGTCAGAAATATTTGTGGTCACATATTGTGTCTCAAATTGGATTCTCACATACTTATACTTTCACTTTTGGGAGCATAAGTGCATTCAAAGTGATGACTACAGTTGCCTGCATTGCACTACAAATACTCAGATGGTGTACTGAGAATGATCAACAACACTGTACATTTCTCAGCCTCAATGGTTACCATTTTAGCATGAAGACTAAGCCAGCAGACGAACCGCTAATGGCGATGCAAATGCTAGCTAAGTAGCTAACAATGACGTGTCTTTGTAAATGTGTTATATTTTGTGTTTAACAAAATAATTTTCTTACTGTGTGTGCTAACAGATGTCTGCGACATATTCTTGGCATCAGTTGGCTTGAAAAGATCTCCAATTCTGACTTATGGGAGAAAACCAACCAGCTAAACTTTAGCCAGAGCATTAAGAAACGCAAATGGGGTTGGATCGGCCACACGACCAGCTGAAGACAGCACAAGGCAAGCCCTAGAATGGAGCCCACAGGGAAAGAGAAAGGTGGGAAGACCGAGACAGACCTGGAGGAGGTCGGTGGAGAAGGAGGTTAAAGACGCCAGGTTGATATGGGCTCAGCCTGCTGGTGGGGTGTTGTGTTGTGGAATCTTAAAGTTGTCAGCATTTGCAAAACAACAGCAATAAAAAATACAAAAACAAAAAAGATTACCAGCTAGTACAACTGTCATACTGAAATATTATGACTAGTAGGTGCACAAATTGCTGTTTGATTGTCAAAATTCATAATGTTCTTTGTTCTTTCTACCCCATACAGCAACCCAGTAAGCCTTTGAATTAAATATATAATAATCAGTTTGATGGCAAACCCATAATGTCCAAAAGTTAAGTGTGGGATTCCATACACGCTAACCTTTTATGGTCGTATTCTTCGCGACACAGCAGGAGGTACATAGATGATGGCCATGACAGTGCTAGCTAGCTTGCTATCAGTGGTAGTGATTGTTATCATGTGTTGTGGTGTCATTTGGCACCTAGAGATGTTACATTTTAATCTGAACTGTTGGAAAATTTAATATTTTGTGTGGTTGTAAATAACAGCACTAGCATAGCGGTAATTTTCAAATGTTACAATTGTCATTTTTTGTGGTGCACAACTAGCTGATTTCAGACTGCAATACCCTTTCAGACTTCATGTTCTGCATAAGTAAGTATGTAGTGTGAATTAATATTAAGTATCACCAAGAGAAAATCATGAACTTTGATTAATTGATCATCACTGAGTGATGCATTTTATTAGCAGCACCTACTCACCTTCTTAATTCCTATGAAGGCAGTGAGGGTGTACTTAATTTTTCTTTTTCGTATGATGGTAATTCTCAACCTCACTTGTTGCCATCTTGGCTATGTAGCTGAAGAGGAGGGACCAACAAACATCTTTTGGTAAGAAGGAGAAGAATATTACCAGTTAGTACTGATGGTGATTAGCTAGTTAGCTAACAGCACCATATTTTATTTATATTAAATGCTGTGCCAACATATGAAGGCATCATCTCTTATCTAAATATGTGTCTAAGAAGTAGAGCTGTAGAAGCACAGCATTAAAAGGAATATAATAATTCTGATCCTTATTTTGGAAAGCTATAGTGAAATGCAAGAATTGTTAAATGTTGTAAAGTCACAACTGAAGGCATGGCATCATGCTCCTATTTTTAGTAAGAGGGTTGAGCTGTTTACAAGTGGTGTAATGGAGAGCAAGCTTTACAGTACAGTTCATTCTTACTTACAACAGCCTGCATTACTGCAGCCAGTGTACTTAACCAGCCATTAATCTGACTTTGACAGATGTCTTGTTGCAAAGCTGACAACCAGTAAAAAGTGAAGGTTAAAGAAACACATTCAAAATATGTACTTAAAGCCTTAAAATGCTACGTCCAGACTGTATGTCCAGTCTGATGATCACACTTTAAGGCATCAGTCACGGTTACAGCTAATAAAAAATCCACTGGCTTTTCAAACAAGCCTCAGCATAATCACACTGGATCTTGGCTGCTCCGAGATCTCTCTCTCATATATAAAAAAAGCTACAGGAAACACTTCTGTCTCCCTGGGAACCAAACGAGAAACAACAAAAGCCCCTTGTAGTCTATTTTTATACATGACACAATCACATTATTTATAAATCAAAACCTGTCCAGTGAAACCTTCTCTGAGGAGCCTGGCTTCTTATCTTTGAACTTTATGTTGTGTGCTGCATGGACGTGTGTTGTTAAAAAAATCTCCTGGATTGCTCATACAAATGAGTCTTTTAGTGTTTCTGGCAGTAGCAAAGATACTATACAATGAACAAAATGCAACATCTCATCCCCCAGGAAATAACAGAGGGATTTATGGGAAACGTGGTCCTAATAGTGACAAATAGCTAGCACTAACATAGATCATTGTGGCCATGATCTCATTTGTTTGTCACCGTACCCAGATGTTACCGGTAATTTGACAGTGATTTATCAGTGTTATTAATTACCAGACATAACAGCTTTAAAATCTGACCTCTTGAGCATACAGTGTGTTCATGAGACGGTAACAAATTATGTCTTGTTCATCGTAAATCCAGAATAGATAATGTTGGTTCACCGTCTGGGCCAGGTAGGATTGTCTGTCTGTGGGAAGACGCAGTATTAGCTCTTATGTCAAAGCTTCATTACGTCCTGGTCCAAGCTGATTGTTACCAGCTGTCCTCCAGGATACAGTCTCTGTGTGTACCTGAGTCTGTGAACAGTGAGGTATATCCTGATCTGATCTAATGAGGGTCCCGAGAAGAGAAAAGGGCAAGATACTCTTGATATGCCTTGGAAATACTATCCAAAATGCAATGTTTGAATGGGGGCAGTAACCATGACCTTCCCGGGACATTTTCAGGTTTAACCCACCAACTCTCAGGCCACTGTAATATAAGAGCAAAACTCTGGAAAAGTCTGAAAAAGTCAACAAACCAACTGATATTCTTTTAGTCTATATACACTTCTGCCTGCATCCTCTAAAATCTAATTATGCTAAATGTGTTTTCGTGGTTGTGGAACATTTTATATACATTAACACATTTTCAGTTTTATGTCAAATGCATTTAAAAACATGTTGTGTTTCCTAGAAGAGGCTGAAAAAAGCCTCTGGTCTTTGAACTGAACCATGAGAGCGGTTTGGTGGTTTGACCGATAGGCCACGGGCTCAATCCACCAGCAGCTCTGAATGCCATTAAGGGCTCTTGACACACTGTATAACCCTTTGTTTGCTGTTTGGATGAGGCAGATGCATGCAAACATAGTAGGATGCCATCTGATTAAAGTTTTTAAGTTTACAGTTAGGGTATCAGCAAAGCTGTATTTTGCAGTGGGAGCAGCCAGCAGATTTCTGCCAGAGAACTTTATTCAGTCTGTCAATTATTTACTGATTGCAACACCAAAAACTGAAAACTGACAGAACAGAACAGTGAAAGTACGAATAAAGTTATAACTGATCTGATGTTGGCTTGGATGTTGCCCAGTTTAACAAAGTCCACGTCAGATGTTGGAGGGCCAGGACATACTGATGAGAAGTGGGTTACTGAAAGCAGACATGGACAGGGAACGAGAATGCACAATTAATGCAATGGACCAAGGAGAGGAGCAGTTACATTAACAATGTAATTATGCGTGACCAAAAGAGACAGACATCCAAGAATCAGCTGGTACCTCAGTGCTCTAACATCAATAGAAGAAAGCTACTGTGAAGTCTAGAGTTCCACCATGTTAGGAACTCCACTAAACAGTTCCCTTCCAGTGAGCTCACATTTGCCCTTGCAATACTAATCCTGGAGTTACTTAGGTCTAAGATCACGAATACAACCTGCAAAGACAGCCTTACATAGAGAAGGAGGTTGGAAACATAGATCAGGAAAGCCCAGAAAGGCATTAGTTGGCTAAGAGTCCAATGAGACAGGTCCTGGATGGTAAAGGAGTACAACAGATGTCCATAAGTAAGGCTCTAGAAACTGCCAAAGAAAGGCTAGAAGTGCTGCAAGGCTAGGCTAAAGAGATACACCCAGAGAAGCAGCTACTAGAGCCCACCCAGAGATGAGACTGAGCAATTCTCAAAGAGCACCTGGGCGAAAGAGCCATCACAAGGCACCAAATGTTGGACTTCCAGGAACCAATCTAAAAATAGCTGCTGCATTGTGTGAGAAATCCCCCTAAAGAAGACCTCAGCCAGTTCACTCAGGGTTTTTGATTTTTATGGGCCGGTTCCTAGAAAGTTATGATCCCACCTTGAACGAAGTAGTGTTGAATGCCACGTTTGCGAATGATCCAAAATTGGTCCCAGAATGGGGCCTTGAGGAACTCCGCAGAGCAACAACGGGAACAAAGCATTCTTAGTTTGACAAGTTAAACCGCTTCAGGGCTGTCCCAGATAGCACAGCAACTGCTGGAGTGTATTAATCAAAATACTGATGTCAACTGAATTTTATAGATAGTAGCATGAAAATGCAGCTTCTTCTTTTTATTAATAGATTTGGATTACTTGGATTTTTGGAATTTAAAAATATTATTTCAGAATGGACCCATTAAGTTAAAATACTTCTCTGGCAGTAGGCGCAAATGTGTGCGCGCACGCAGACGTTTCCCTCAGTGAGCTGCCGGCCCATTATAGAACTCAGTTCCATGTTGATTTAATAAAATCACACCTAGTGCTCAGTGGGACTTGCACTCTCTCACAGTGGATTGATCCTCACCCCAGCTTGACTTCTAAAGCCAATAAACAGCTATCACATGCTGATCAAGGAGAAGTGAAACTGTTACTTTTGGCTCCCTGTTCTCTGCTTTGATGTGAAGTGACTGGAGGACCTTGGCTGATAGACTAAATATATACAGACATCTGTGCCTCACTTCATTCTATGTTCTTTGCAAACATGTTATTTTTTTTCCTTTTACCCAGTAACTCCGAGAGAGCCGTGGTAGGCTAATGAAAATCGGCTGCTGACTTAGAGATTGATTGCACGAACAGCCAATTGGCACCCTGCTACTCCCAGAATTGATTTTATGTAAACCAACAGTGCCACTGCTGCTTCTTCATTTCATTAGATGTGCTAGGGCTTCAATCCTTTTTTTTTTATCCACAACTTCTATTAGATGAAAGAGAGCCAGACAGGACACCTATAGATCAAAAACCATGTGTGTAACAGTTCAGATAATTCCACTTTTGTTTTTTTGTTTTTTTTGTTTTAATCAAAAGGACAGCGAATAGAAAGAACGTATTTAGAGAGAGCAGAAAAACAAAGCATGTGCCAGATGAATTAGTGAAGAATATATCATGGAAAATGACTTCTTTACAAAGCCAGGGTCATGTACCTGTGTAGGATTTAAAAAGCTTCTATGAGTTATCACGCTATCATTCCAGCCTGTCATTGCCTTATTATTTGGAGGATCAGAGACACTTGTATTATATTTCACTTCTTGCTTCTTCGAGGAGCCTTCCACTGCAGCCCTGCTGGGCCCACTCCTAACTGGTGGAGTTATAGGACTTCATAAGTTTTCCCAGAGAAAAGCCACAAGACTGATTTAGCTGTAATCTTATCCTATGTCTTTATAGAAGCCAGATCTTGTGCATCATGAGCTGCACAGTCAGATATAACGTAAACCATGGAAATGACAGCCGTCACTGAAGTTACAGGGGTACTACTGTGGAGCTGGGCTATTGTAGGCTGTAGGATTGGTTAAAAAATAATTTATACACTATGCATTCTGTAAAGGTTAAAAACACATTAAGTGACCTTTGTCACGATTTAAATTGTTTTGGCCTGTGAAGCGATTTCTAGACTCCAATAACACTACTTTATTCACAATTGGTCGCACACAATGGATTTGCATACATGATTTGGCACCGATTTTTATCCCGGACGCTCTTCCCAACACTATCTCCCCAAGGATTTGTGTCTCTCGTCATGTCTGGTTTCAGAAAAATGTAGGTGGCCAAAATGCATCTTGAGACTTTAAAACAAATCGTTTAAGTGGTTATGGACACTTCCATCTTTTATCTACAGTCTATAGTGTTGAGCATCATTAATATGTGCACATGCACTTATGTTAAGCAAAATGTTTCTTTGATCTTTATAAAACAAACAAAAAAAATATCCTCAGAAAACTGCACAGGAAATTTTGCACCACAGAAAATGCAACTGGAGTTACTTGATATTCAGCACCTGCCCTATTATAAAAAAAATACATATTACATGTGGCCCTTGGACTGGGGTGTTGTCACTGGTTACATGATCTAATAGTAAGAAGAGAATGGCAGTGAGGTGGAACATTCAGACCAGGAGTGAGGAAAAGGCAGATGAGAGAGCTGAGTTGAGTGGAGAACGGTGGGGGATTAGTGGTCAGGAGTATCGCCGTCAAAGTCATATCAATTTATGCTGCTGAATTCTTCGAGGCGTCTGCTGAAAGCTAGAGGGGGAGCTTGGCGGCATGCTTGTTTACCGCTGATGAGGGATAATTTCATATTCTCTCTGTGGCAGGAGTCACCTGATAGTCACTCATACCACTGTATGAAAAATTGGGGCCACGATCACAGCGGGACATTAATGACATATCAGTCTGCCGCAGCAGCGAGGCTACTTGTATACCTTGCGGCTGGATGGGTCAATTTAGATCACGCTCACAGGATAAATTAATCAGGGAGCTTGGGGAGAGCATTTCAATTAAGGAAACCTGGGCTGAATTGTGCTCGTCCTCACAGTTAACTAGATTTTTATGAACTTGTATGAATTTATACTGTCAGACACATTTTGGTATCATTAATATGTGCTTTAGCTTGTACAAAAATGAGCCAGAAAGACAAAAAAAATTATTTTCTTCATTCCTTAAAGTGGTGTACCAAATGTTGCATGCATCTGAGCACAATAAATGGTCCGTCTTATGCTAACCCACAACAGAAATCCCAACTCCCGCTCGCTTGTTCTGCGGCAATGCATGAGAAGCAGTGCGTTTTGGCTTATCCCAAATGCAGATGTCAGAACAGGCTTCCCGGTTATCTGATCTGACACATAACATGGCAGATCTATCTGGGCACGAAGCAGGAAATGAAAATGACTTTACTCTCTTCTTTTTCATTTAAATTGTATGCGCTGAGATGCATGTTTCATGTTTGTGTGTGGGGGGGGGAGCCATGCCACTATACACATGACTGTACGTGGCATCGGTCAACTGGCAGTCAGGATAGGTTTTCATTAAAGAACTTGCTATTCTCGGGTGACACTCTGACAGATGTGTGAATGTTTGTCAGCCGACTGAGGTTGAAGTGAAACTATTTTGTACTGAGTGTTTGAAGATTAGTTGTTTGTGATGTGAAGTTGGCAGGCAACTGGTTAGAGAGCAGACTGCAACAAAAAAGGTCGAGAAACATGGCAAGCAAGTAGGATGTCTTTACCACTGAGGTCATAAGAACCATAAACTGTATATAAAAGATGGACCTGGACACTCTGATTTCACCCAATGGTTGGTGAAGTTCAGTTAAATTTTATTTGTATAGCACCAAATCACAGCAAAGAGTGGCCTCAAGGCACTTTATATTGTAAGGTAAAGACCCTACAATAATTACAGAGAAAATAGTCAGAATGGCCCCCTATCAGCAAGCACTTGGTGACAGTGGGAAGGAAAAACTCCCTTTTAACAGAAGCCTCAGGGAGGGACAGACATTTGCCATGACCGGTTGGGGTGTGAGGGGAGGGAGACAGGACAAAAGACATGCTGTAGAAGAGAGACAGAGATTAATAATAACATCATAAATGAATGTGATTGGACGCTCACGCTCACTCTGATTCCAGCTCGTCCTTAAACTGCTGTAAACCTGAAAGTGGACTCAACAGTTGCATTCAAGGACAAAAACCTCATAGCATACTTCGTCCACCTCAGTAGATTATTCTTGATGATCAAAATGTCTACTGAAACATATGTTATGATAACGAATCAGAGTGCAGATGAAGCGGAGATCTGAGGGACCCTGAGACAGAGCAAGGCCATCCCATGTGTGCGACTTGGCTCGGCTGAGTAACGCTCACTAAAGGAGATGTCGCTCAGCACTGAGAAGCTCTGTGTTACACAAGTTGATGATAAGTCAGAGAAGGCAAACAGTGAGAGGGGAGACAGAAGTCAGAGGTAAACAGAGATAGCGCTGATGAAGAGAGGGAAGTGAGAGCTGGTTAGTGGCTATAGACATGAACTCTGGCTGAACCTCCTCACTGGTGGCGGCCTCCGTTGGAACCTCAACAGGATGAGACATTAGGGTACAACTCAGAGAGCCTGACATCAAGCCGACAGCAAGACATGATATCTTATTTTCCCGAGCTGTGCTGACACAAATTCCACTTATTGTTTTTTTCATGCCTGCGGAGAGCCAAAGAAGTTCCACATACAGGAAAACTCCACTCCCAGATGTTCACGCAGTTCCTTCACTTCTAGTCCAAATAATTTCCCGAGTGTTTCCCGGGATAAAGATGTTCGTCTTGTCAGAAGTCTTTTGATTGAAAGAAATCCTTGACTTTCAAGTGCCTTTAAATTAAGCTGAAGGAACACTATTGCATGTGCATGCAATTCTATCTGTCAATCCTTGAATGAATATAAGACATGTGGACAAGCCTTCACCGTGTATATGACACAGCGTGAGTGGATGTGTGTGAGAGTGGGAGAGGCTGGATATACAGCTCCATTTCAGTGCCATTTGGAGTCAGAAGAGATGAAACCCGTGTTTAAAATCCATCCATCCATCCTTCTATCCACCTTCTTCCACTTATCCAGTTCAGAGTTGCAGGGGGGGGGGGCTGGAGCCTATCCCAGCTGACATAGGGTGAGAGGCGGGGTACACTCTGGGCAGGTCATCAGCCTGTTGCAGGGCTAACACAGAGAGACAGACAACCATTCACACTCACATTCACACCTATGGGCAATTTACAATTACCAGTTAACCTAACCCCAATATGTCTTTGAACTGTGAGAAGAAGCCAGAGTACTTGGAAACCCACGCAGACACGGGGAGAACATGCAAACTCCCCACAGACAGGCCTCAGCCAGGTGGTGGATTCAAACCCAGGACCTTCTCGTTGTGAGGCAGCAGCGCCAACCACCGTGCCACCCGTTCAAAATACATACATCACACTTAAATTACTGTAAAAGGGCGAGAAGTGTAGATCACTTTGATCCGCACGTATTGGTGGAGGAATTATTTATTTATTTTTAATTTGATCTCATGCTAATTTGAAAGCCGACGTTAAACTGCATCGAAATTGTCCTGAACCCGTGCCAGCGTGTCAGCCCTGTGCAGCTGCGCCTGTGCGCCTCGCTGAGGGGAGCTTCGACAATTAAAGCTGAACAAATAAATGGCTATCACATCACAGTGAGAGGTGAAATTGGCCCGGCTCGAGCATATCAGTCAGAGCAGATGTGTGTTTAGATAACAGAAAGACCGCAGCAGGGCGCGCTTCTGTCAAGTGTTTCAGAGCAAGACTCACTGTCTCGTACGCCACGCGGTTTACAATATATACTATAGTAAAACCCTGGATGGCAAGTAGCAAACGCTCCATCCTTCCTTTGAGATGTGTAGCTACCGGGCAAACCACTGTTGGAATGGGCTGACTTGGCAAGCTAGGTGACAAGTGTGTTAAGAGATCCAAACATCAAACAACTGCAAACAGCTCAAGCCAACTAATATTACTTACTAATCTAGCAGTGAGAAGAGCAGCCTGGCATCTGTCAAGCAGCCTTTCACTGTGTGAAGCTCTTGCCAAGAATTAAAGCTCCTGCTCTCCAACATCAGCTTCTTCTGTCAGCATCCTCTCCGGCCTCTTCACCTGTGCTGAGAACACTGAGCTGGTTTCCTGATCCGATCTGATCCCATTTTCCTGGGAGATCGTTCCTTATCGGCATGTTACAGGGATCTGTGGTGTGGAGCACTGAAACCATTTTTAATGCTTTTTATTTTAGGCAAAACAGCTGAACCATGGTGCCGGTATAAGACAGTGCTGTGCAAAAGTTTTGAGCCACCCTTCATTTCTTTATATATGTCTTCCAATGATCTCGACTTCCCTATAATTGTTGGTCAGAAGGTCTTTCAAATGTTTTCTTTGGCCTTTGGCTGCATTTTTACTCACTCAGTCGTTGTTGTTTGTTAAGAGCCAGAGTTGAATCATATCTTTAGGCACTCTGCTACTACTACTACTACTGCTTCTGATTAGATGCATTTCCGGCTTCCATGATCTACTCTCTGATGTCATCAAGCTGAGTAACAGGGGGGCGGGGGTATGTTCATAAGCAGAATTCATAAGCACAATATGTTCATAGGGATGACCATTGTGCATCACTTTTACTGTCATTTGAGATCGGAATTTTCAGGAAGGGCGTAATTTATCTGGATTTCCTGCTTGCTCATGCACACTTCGATCACACTTTGAGCCTTCCTGCCTGTGGCTGACTACAAAGCCTGCTTGCCATCCACCTAAGATGGCAAGCAGGAAAAGCTTGAGCCTAAGAGGCAGCAGCAGCGGCGGTGGCGGCAGCGTCTTCGAGCATTTTGCTTCACTGCCACAACTGCACATTCCAAACAGAGTCTCGGCTGGGTAAGAATGCGTACACTGCTGGCCAAAAAACCAGGCGAATTAGCATAAGTGCCATGTTCGATCCATCAGCGGGGGACTCAAATGGCTGCTGGTCCTCATCCCATCCCACTTTTGGCCTTGTTTGCAGAGGAAGTCGTGAACTCGGGGAGAGGGGAAAGGGAGAGGCCGTCTGTTTAAGTTGATATTTGCTCTCAAAGTAATTTGGAGCAGATTTTTTGGAATCAGTGAAAGGGCTTCGCTGTAATTCCCTTTCATGCTCATCTTCTATCTCTGAAGTCACCATGGGGCCTAAACAGCAGCATAAGGATGCCAGATGGATTAGAGGGATTCTGTCTCTCTCTCCCTCTCTCCATCTCTTTCAATCGCAGCATGTTTTGCGTACAGGGATCCAGAAGGCGGATGACAGAAGCCAAATCACACTGGCTCTTTCTCACTGTCACTCTTTTCTTTCCTCACAGTAACTTACTCTGACATGTCATTTTTTTTTTCTCCTGGCGCTTGCTGGACTGATTTCCTCCTTCGCATCGTGACTTGCTTGAGCAGTTGCTGGAAAAAAAAAAAAAGATGCCGTGTTTCTTTTATTGGTTCCTATTTCTTTTTTCTACTGATTGATTCACGAAAAAAATAGAAACGCTTTTCATTCGTTTCAAATCCGAGTTCATCGGTTGGAGCTTTGGTTCCTTTTCTGGTTTTACTGCTCGGCTCGAATTAAAATGAGTCCTAAATATTAACTTTTAAATAATGAATGACATGCATGCAGCAGCAGGAGTCAACAGCAATGTCTCAGACATAACACAGAGAGAGGGATACCCGATAGGAGAATGGGGGTTTATACCACTACAGCCACAAACTCCATAAAGACAATGGATGCCAGGCATTGCTGTCAACCATGGAGGGAAAGCAATAACAGCTGTTTTGCTCCTGCTGCATTGTTTTTATGATATATGATATATATATATATATTATATTTATATATATATATATATATATATATATATATATATATATATATATATATATATATATATATATATATATACATATATTTATATATATATATATATATATATATATATATATATATACGCACACACATATATATATATATATATATATATAAGTTCACAGTTACTTTGTTGGAACAACCCTGACTTATTACTGATGAACTGTCTTGCTTCAGATTACTGCTCGCAGTAAAACTCGCTCCCCTCGGTGACAGCTGGAGGTAACATGTTAAGTGCTATGATGGAAAAAAAAAAGAGAGAGCAAAGCCCCGCAGGTCAGAGTCATCTGCCTGGGATCTGTTCGGTGGGGTTACGAGGATCCTCGTAAATATCTCTCGCCAGTTCATCAGCTGCACTGCGCGCCGTTTTCCAGCTCGAGCTGCGGGCTGGTGGAAACGGCCTGTGATGGATGCAGTGTGGCGCAGTCGCGGTGATAGCACCAGAGCATTGCTGCTTGTGAACAGTGTATGTGCGAATCAGGGTCAGTTTGAGCTTAGGTGAACACTGAAGTTCTTTTATTTTCAGCTAGCCAGCTTTTAGGTAGTTATTATCAATATAATTTCACATGTCACACGTCATTATTTATTTAGCCAAAATTAAGCCAAAATGCAGATGCAGCTTGTTGGTTCAGTAGCTTTCGCACCAATATGTTGAAACAATGGCTTTCTGTGTGACTGCATCAGTCTGTCACATCGTTATGGAGGAATTTCCTTCAGCTCACTGAGGCTCTCTAAAGGTCCCATCAAAGCCATTCAGTCTGGCTGAGGTCTGGATTCTGGGCCACTGCAACACTGTGGGATCGTCGTCCTCTCCCATGATCCAGTTTTATCCAAGCTTTAGCTGTCGGACAGATGAGCTTACATTTGATTCTATTTTGGAAAATCAAAATGCATATTCCCAAAAATATTGAATTACAGTTTCTGTATTTCTAATGTCAGCATTAAGAAGCATGTACAATAAGCTGAAGCAGCTTCAGTTTGTGGTGTGAGTGTATCAGATGACCAAAGCATGCATCTCTCCGAAAGGATTTAAAAGTATCCTGATTTTGTTGAGCATTTGATGAGATCATGTGGAATTCATTTTAAAAGCATTCCCAGCACATGCAAAATCATGCAGATTTTCCAAATCATTGTTTGGCAGTGGTAATCTAATGGACTGGAGGGCTGCCAGTTTGAACCTGTGTTTGGGAATACTGGGCTGGGAGACGGAATGAGAGTCAGTCCTACCAGGAAAAAGAAAAAAAAGAAGTACTTGAGCAAATCATAGACGCTGAGTGAAGCGCAGGCATGTTCTCCGGGCTGTTGCTCTGAGCATTAATACCTTCTAAGTAGACTTTCCCGCTTAAATGCGAGCTTAAACTGGGATTTTCTGAATGTGACAACCACTACTTGCTTGTGACAAAATGCATTTGCTGGCGAGACGTCTCCCGGGACAGACGTGAAATCCTGGCGTCGGTTGCCATCTCTTCTGTCATGCTGCTTGTAAAAGAATTATTTCCCCCCTGCCTGTAGCTGCACTCGTGACAAGGCCGCAGCATCAGGCCACTGAAATTACAGCTGTCATTGACTGCAGCGGTCACACACACACACAGATTGAGAGGACCAGGAGGAACCTCTTGTCCGGCAGCAGCTTCAAATGAAAACACTGCAAAGATTAAAGTTATGTTTTGCTGAGACGCTGTAACCTCGGCCGAGCTTTTCTAGGATCTGCCTCATCCACCACCACCTCACACCCTCCCCTGGCAGCACAGCCTCGCCAGGTGGTTTGACTTTACAGCCACTTTTCCACTTGAGGACTTAATGCAGACACACAGTCCCAGCTGGAACTCATTAGGCCTATGGCTCAACCATCTAGGTCAAAATCATAACACCAGCTCAATCAGCTGGTGCAGGGGGGAGGCCTCCAACGGAGAGGAGGACACTGAAGAGGTTTTAATGTTGGGCCACCTCTGGATAATGCTTTCCATTTATAATTAGGTTGATGTAGTTTGGCCTGTGGTGTGTTACGGTCGCTCGACTATAGTTTTAGAGCGAAATTTTATAAAGAAAAAAATCTTAAAGCATAACAACTGCTCTGAAGGAAGGGTCACTCGGGAGCTGCTAAGATAAATGTCAAAACACAAAAAGAGCTGGCAACACTAAACCAAGACTGACAACAAAAAGACTAGACTAGATAAACACAGAAGAAGGGACGTTGGACACAAGTGAGGGAAATCAGACACTAACGAGGGAGGGACAAGAACAAAGGAAGGAAGTAAAAGCTCAGAAAACCGACATGACACGAAACGACTGTAAGTGCAGGACATGCCGCCAGCTTTATCTCTCAAAGAACACGAAAAACAAAAACTAAAAAACTTCTAAGTCTGCCACATTTACCACCATCCTATGGGACCCAGACAGCAACGAGAACGTCTGAGAACCTGAGGAAATCCGTGCAATGTTGTGGCCAGCGGGTCGATCTTTCTTCCTTGCTGACTCGTCTTTGGAGGCCTGCAAAACAACGATTCAGCATGATGTTGTCACCGACTGTGAGAAGTACTTCATATGCTCCATGCATATCTAGTATTTAGTCCCTGGACCTTCTGATGTGTGAAAGATCGAGGTGTGTGCACGTCACTCGGGGCTCCGTCTCTGGTTTGGTTTAGCCTCTGGCTGACCTGCCCTTGGCATCACATCAGCTTGTCTACTGTGCGTTTGTCGTGGTAGCAAGTTTGTCTTGTTTGTTTTTAATTCAGCAGAAACCTGTATTTGCACTATTTTGATTTTATAAAACGAATACTATTATTTTCAATTTCACTCTGGAAATTAAAGTTTTGTTATGTTTTATATATTTTTTTTGGGGGGGGGGTGTTACTGTGTTTTGACTCAGAAGTCATTCAGTCTGGCCTGGCCATGGTCTGGTCCACGTTTTGGGAGTCAGACTCTGCTCCGAGGGTCTTTACAGGTCTGTGGGGTCGCTGAAGCCTGAGCGAGGCTGAACAGGGAGACATCTGTCCGGGCCTGGAAGGATTTCACGCTTCTGGCCGTCCAGATGATTTAGGCCCTAAAGGACTACCTGCTGGGAGAGACTCCCAGCGGGTTAACCTGACACAGATGGATCCCCGGCCGGCTGAACACACACATGGAGAAGCACACACGTGTGCACGCACACATATAAGGGTGGAGACAGATGCAAGTGTGGACATACAGGAAGAAAAACACACTTAGGCTGAAGACTGACATGCAAAAATCCACTGCCGCTACGCACACAAGTGCACAAGCTGAATTTCACACCCACTCTGTCAACTCAGGTCTCACAACACACATGCACATTTTCCACAGACTGATGTATGTCATACCACACAGGCAACAAGAACAGCAGCCATGAACCACAACATGCAACATGCATGCAAGGATTGCTTTTTTATTTCCTGTTTTTCTTTCCTGTGTCGCACATCGATCCAATCAGACCCGGTCATTTAATAAGTTACACAGTTGCAAATGTGATTTCTGATTTAGTTTATTTGTCAGAGGGCTTATTGCCCTTTAAGAATTTTATTTAGTAAATTGGAGACGTCCAATCACATGTTCCAATTAGAGCCCGACCGATATCTCTGCTGGGCCGATATATCGTGTAAATGAGTGATCCACATCTTGTTTTAACACTAAAACAAGATTATTTTTAAACTGCATTGTCATATCATCTTAGTAAGGATTTGTAAGCAATTACACAGACAAAATCATTTATGTTACGTGTGTATGAAAAAAATATCAGCTGATACATCATATTTTTAAATCACTAAATATCAATATTGGTCTTAAAAATCCTATATCAGTCGGGCTCTAATTCCACTCCTCATTTAATTTCACTCTAGTTTTAATTAGCTAGCTTTAATTTATCCTTACGGGAATAAGAGACTGCGTACGCAGGGATAGACTTTTTTTTTATTATAGACACGTTTTGTGATGGTGGAATCGACACTTGTGTCTGAAACTGGAGCCCAAAGGAACAGCTTAATTCAGCAGGAAAATTGGAAACCACCATGCCAGTCCAAAGGTTACAAAATCCACCACCTCTAAAACTCTTAAACTCTTTAATTAAAATGCTGGATCTCATTTGCTGCCACAGATTCTAAGAGAGACGCCGACATTTTTGTGTTTCCTGTTGTTTAAAATTTTGTGAAATACCAGAGAGCAACATAAGAAGTTACTGGTAAGACTGACTTATATCGTCAAATACCGTCGAATACTGCATTTTACAATGCAGCTGGCTCAATGGAACATTTTACTTGTCTGACTCTATTCTATAAAGTTATCCTGTAATACAGCCTATAGTTTCACCTTATCTTCACACTGCTTTTTAGAACAGCTTGAGGATAAAGTGGGATAAACCTGAGGCTTTGCTGTTGTACACGCTAGTCCGGAGTGTTTGTTATAAAAGGCCCAGATTTCTCTGAGAACTTTTTAAGTTACACAACATTTGCTCAATTCAAATACCACCCACTGAAAAAAGGGGAAGATTTCCCTTTAATAGCTGATCAAATTTGCCTGATGGGTCTGACTTACTCGTCCCAGTCGTCTCTCCTGATTCTGGAAAGCTGGCTGTAAACTCGCCTCTGTGGAGTGGCAGGGATCAGCAACATCTGGCCAGGACATCAGGAAACGCCTCTCTTTCTCTAACACACACAGACACACACACACACACACACACACACACACACACACACACACTGAAGCACACTGGTACTCAGACGTGCACTCCAGTGAGCATGAGGCTCATGAACATCTGGCTTCCCAGACTTCTCCCAAGAGGGAATCAACTTTTTGTTGTTTTTCACCAACTGCCTCTCAGTTCATTTTCAGTTCTTCTCTCCTTGGCCCATTTAAATATGGGTAAACTTGTGTAGTCTTACTTAAGGTTCCGTCTTCCAACACTACAGTTGTGTCATGGGTCTGTATGTGCAGTAGTTAATTAGAGGCTGTATAAATAATTTGTCTGAACTGTATAGATTGCGGTCCGTAAGCCTTTCTTAGAAACGTCTCTTATGAAAGCACATCTCTTATTGAGAGACTTACTAAATCGCCCACTCTTTATAGATTAGCTCTGAACTGTGTTTGACAGGTTACATGAAAAATAATTATTTATTGCACTCACTGCAAAGGTATAGAGAAATGCAGGTGGAGCTTTAACGCGTAGGCAGTGCCTTGTCCACGTGAAGGTTCCCACGCCCTAAAGTACAGCCTGCTTTACTGTCTGTTTTGTTTTCATTTTGAAGGCGATACTGAAGCTAGAGGGTGGATGGACAACTGGCCGAGCGAAATGAGCGAACAAAACAGAGCAGCGCAATGATTGCTAGCTTAGCCAAGGCGGTCCAGTTCAACACAGAGGAGCTAACAGAATGCAAACAGAAAGTTGATGACCTGAAGAAACAAAATGACAGTGTCTGCAAAGAGAACGCAGAACTTAAGGAAAGAGTCAGAGAGCAAGAGGGGTACAAAGTGAGATGGTGTCTCTGTGTCAAAGGTCTACAAGAAAAAAATTGCAAAAACTTCTTGCAACTAGAAGATTGGCCCCCTGATGGCCATTTGACAGAATGCAGCTTTATGGCTCCTTCACTTTTCAGATGTAGAGAGCACATCCAGCTTCATTGTGCAGTCTACACTGGTTTCTGTACACACAGACCAGACTGATATTATGAACCTATCAAACCAACCCCAAAGATCAAATTAGTGGAAGGTAACTGAGATCAGTAACTCCTGTGTCATGACTGAACTAAATTACTGCCCTCTAATGGACAGTTTGACCTCTGGCCGCCTGGAAGATCATTAAAAGGCACTTGGACCGCCACTCATTGATCCAAATCCTTGGCGTTGCATACTCTTTTGCAAACTTAGATTACTTATCACAGACTTTGACGAAGACTTGCTGTTGACCTGAACAGAAAAAGAGTCGTTGCTTATTAATTGACTGGTTTATTTTGCTGGATTAAAGCTGCTGTCTAAAGCATTAGTATATGATTAATTAATTTAAAAAAACGAACCGTTTGGTTTTAATCACAATTGCTGCAGTCGTCTCAGCCGAGAGTACACAAAGCAGAACTCACAGCAGTCTCACCTCCAATTACATCCCCGCTTAATTCATCTGGTTAATCCCGTTCGGAGTCTGCGGGGCCTATTTTGGTTTCTTTGCGAAGCGAGCGAGCCAAATAAACAGTGGAAGCGAGCTGCTGCGTTAGTTTCCTCAGGGGGCGCCCTGCTTTACCGTGAGCCCGTCAGGGCCTGTTTCTACACACATTAGCGGTTAATTATTATCAGTTCGCAGCCATAATGAGCTCTGCATCGACCTGTGGCTGTATGCGCAGCAGTAATATTACTTAAAGGAAAAACAATCAGCCAGCTTTCCCCAGTGGGCAGTCTAAAAGGTTTGCATAGATAACAGTTGATTGATTAGAGAGAAAATGGGAAGCAGAGGCTGCGTATGGACTGTTATTTATTGTGAGTGTGTTCATATTGGGGGTGTGTGTGCATATATGAAAAGACAAAAAGCCTGCAAAGTGTTTTTAAGCTACTTTTTTACCCCCTCCTGAAAATTCAATATTGCTGCGATATCGATACCATTTTTAAACACTATCATCAAGGTCGGCTTCCCCTCACACAGATCTGCTTCTCTGCTCAGTCACTAAAAAAAAAAAAAGAAAGAAAGAAAGAAAGAAAAACACTGAAATGAAAAAACTGTGGCTTTTCACATCTGCCTTCAAATAAAGCGCTAACGTAGATAAGATCTTAAGAACACAAATGTTCAAACGTGGCCTTAAATAAAGCCCTGCGTGCTTTTTTCATTTGTGATGGTGAAGTTTCCAGAACGTCTTGGCTTCACATTCAGCTGTGAATGTGACTTTCCTGCTCTTCATATGTCAGCGACCCGTTACAGCTCATCAACCCATCGACACCTTCTGCCTGAGGCCCACTGCTGCGGTTAATGCCATCCTTTATGCTAAGGAAACATTGGTTTACTGTGCAGCCACACCGGATATCGTGCCCACTCACACTGATAGTCCTACTTTCATTTGACCCTTCTGTGGACTGTGCCAGCAGGGTTTGAAGAGAAAACAAGCTTAGTTAAATTACATATTGCCAAGGGCATGGCCACTTTCTGTTAAAAAGTTGGCTGCACTTCAGCTGGCGTTCAGCGGAGGGAGCTCACGAGATAGTCCTCAAGGCATGGGAGTGAAGGGTGCTAAAAGGCTAAAATAAATGTTTACACTGGCTTCCAGACAAATAATCGTCTATCCATCCAGTTTCGGCTACTTGTCCTGCACTGTGCTGCGTTTTAGAGGGCATTACTGCACTTTTCAATCCACTATATTTTTACTTCTCCTAGCAGGAAAAGCAAAGGTGAAAATGATCCCAGCAGGCTGCGAGAGTGACTCAGCATCTGTAATAGCAGGCGGCTTACTCAGGTAAGTGGAATGCATTTGTTTCGACTGTTATTAAACAGACCTGTGCTTTTCCTGTGCTGTGACAAAAAGGTCTGATATTTAGTTTATAGGTTTGTTTAATCCCACAAACGCAGCCTTCCCTCGAACCTCAGGCAGCATAACGTTCTCCACGGCTTCTCCGGACCTTTCACGTCTGTCACATGTGCTCAGGGTGAACCTGCTCTCATCTGTGAAAAGCACAGATGGGGGCAGGCTCACCAGTGGTGGGCCTGCCAATTCTGGTATTCTATGGCAAATGCCAACGGGCAGTGAGCACAGGGCCCTCTAGTGGACATCGGGCCCTCAGGCCACCCTCATGAAGTCTGTTTCTGATTGTTTGGTTAGAGACATTCACACAAGTGGCTGCTGGAGGTCATTTTTTAGCTCTGGCTGTCCTCATCCTGTTCTTCCTTGGACAAAGGAGCAGATACCAGTCCTGCTGATGGGTTAAGGACCTTCTACGGCCCTGTCCAGCTCTCCTAGAGTAACTGCCTGTCTCCTGGAATCTCCTCCATGCTCTTGAGACTGTTGGGAGACTGTGGAATACAATAACAAGCTCTTTGAAATTGTGTGCGTGTGACTGGCTGAGCATAGTTTGGGGTGTAAAGAGCTTTGAGTGACTGATTGGACTGGAAGAGCCTGAAAAAATGCCTCAGAGCGCCTTCTGATTTTATTTGGGTCTTGAATGGGAAGTTCTTTCTTGTATTTGTACATTGTCTGAAATTGACTGCACCCACAATTAGCCACATCTGCACGTTTACCGGTATCATACGTCCCAGTTTGATAGGCCGCATTCATTTAGTTTCTTGTTCAAAGAAAGAAAGAGCATAAGAGAACGCTGCTCTGAAATCCGTCCTGAAACAGCAACATCACATTTCTGAAGTCTGCATTTGTCAGTTCCCGCGGTGGAACTCACTGATGTCCCATACGCCAACTAAAAATGGCTGGCAGTTTTGCAGGGTTGGTTCCTCGCCACATGCTTGTCATAACACCGGCCGTTGCGTTAGCCAGTAAAAAGTAACTGCGTGTTGTTGTCATTCCCGTCTTAGCCACATGCTAATGAGAGCGGCTCTTACAAGCGTTTCACTCATTTGATTTCTTTCTTTCTTTCTTTTTTAATCACTTTTAAGAACACAAATAAAATATCTTTTGACTTTTGCTCGAGGGCTCTTCGGCAAGTAGTTGAAAGAGAGATGCCCCCCCCCTGCTTGTCATTCTGCATCTGGTTTCCAGCACATTATAGCATTGCAGGAGGTCGTTCGTGTGCTGACACAAATCTGATCCCCGACCAGCTGTTAGAGACGGCTCATCTTTTGTCGACAAACATCTGCGGTTCATCTCCACAGTTTGACGGGAAATGTAGGACTTCAGCTCCCTTATGCTCCTTCCTTTTGCTCCTATTCTCTCATTCACGGTTCTCCTTCTCTCCCTCTCTGATGTTTGTTTTTATGTTTTGCGCCATCTGCTCCCGATGATTTTTGAAATACCGGCTTTAAGGCGCAGAGGCAGGCCGAGGCAAAAGGAAAACAAATTTGTTGAAATGGGAGCTTCTTAGTCTGCTTTATTTCATTCTTTCTCTTTTGTGGGGGAGTAATGTCTTGGAAATGGCACTCGTGGAACACGTCTTCCACATTGCATGTTTGAACTCTCACCCGTTTGATTGGTCACAGTCAGCATGCAGGTGTTTGGCTTCACACCTGTTAGCAAGAAAAGAAAACGTGGATCAAAGTTACAAAATTGATTCTAAAAATAAGTAAATAAATCAGGGATTGAGAGGAATGTGCTCACATTACATCGGCCTTCTTCTGTGTCTTTATATAAGCACACAGCTGCAATCTATCAATTTATTTGCAACATTTGTCATTTTTCAGGTAATTGTTAGATTATTAAAATAACTATAGCAGAGGCCATAGTGGCAATTTCTTATGTTTTTTTAGTTCATGCAGCGATGGCACAAAATCCAGCAATAACCTTAGTGGAAAAAGGAGAAAATTTGAACAAGCAGTAATGGTTCAGAATCACACACACTATATATATATATATATATATATATATATATATAAACCATGTTTTTTAAATTATATTGCATATATATATATATATATATATATATATATATATATATATATATATATATATATTTTTTTTTTTTTAAATTAAAAATAAAAAAACTAAAATATATATATATATATATATATATATATATAAAACCATGCATATATATATATATATATATATATATATATATATATATATATATATATGTGAATCATTACTGCTTGGTCATATATATATATATATATATATATATATATATATATATATATATATATATATTTTTTTTTTTTTAAATTAAAAATAAAAAAACTAAAATATATATATATATAATATATATATATATATAAAACCATGCATATATATATATATATATATATATATATATATATATATATATATATATATATATATAAAAATAACCGCGCATATATATATATATATATATATATATATATATATATATATATATATATATATATATATATATATATATATATATACACACATACATATATATATATATATTCAATTTTTAAAATAAAATATTATATAATGTATAATAAATAATTTATATTAATTAATCAATTTTTCAGTGTTTTTCTGCCATGTTTAATGCTCCAGTTGTTAGCTGTAATGTGAGACGCACATAACCTAATGTGTGTTATTATATTTCTGTGCTTTTTTCGTTTGTACGAACATGATAATGTAACCTTAATCAGGACTAACGTCACACTCTGAGGCTCACACACACACACACACACACACACACACACACACAGAGTGTGTCTCGGACCACACATTGCACCGGCTGTGTGTTAAAACAGTTATTCACGGTCTCGCATGCTACACACAACCAGAGATGAGGTATCTGAGCTACTTCATGCCTGTGTGTGTGTGTGCATATGGTGATGTGCACATGTATGCATGTAATTACAATTTTGAGTGTGCATTTTTAATAGATATGTATATAAATATTCAAATAAATATGCAGGTTCCTGCACTTACACATAACCCATTGTCCACAAAATTACCTGATCCTGACTGCAACAAATTGGATTCATCGTCGACAGTGGAGCAGCCACATTTGCTGAATATGGGAAGCTTTACTGTCTTTTGTCAAGTGACGCTTCATAAATAACTTTGACTTCCTCCTCTGGATGCCTGCCAGTGGCTGTTCACTATAAACTACATGAGCTGCACAGCTTTCTCTGAGCAGCCGACTGTAAAATGGACTGCCGGCTCTTGACCCCTTGAGGAGTTCGGAGCCATATTTGAGCTAACATTACTGTAAAGAAGAGTTAGAGCAATCGACCACCCTCCTGTTCTCCTTCTTCAGGCGTCCGTGCTCGTGTCTGTAAGCAGGACCAGAGATAACTGATTAAATCAACAATTCTTAGATTTTAAATAATTAAAATTCATTTGTGCGTATATGAATTTGTACTGAAACACAGGCCATTCAGGTCATTGGGTTGTGGATGATAAAGCAGAATTTAAATATGAATTCTCTGAATATTGTTAAATATTAAATGAAGCACATTATAACCATTATTATTCTGTAAAGTCCAAATATTTATTAATACATCCGTCCATTTAAAACACTAAACTAACAATCCACCAAATTCTCATACGTCTCATATTCATCTCATATCTCACAAATACGTGTGATGTAGGTCTCGAACAGACTTTATCTGCTTATTATTTGATTCTAGACAAGATTAAATTATTTCAGTGTAGGCTATAGTCAGTGTAGGAAATTGGTCTATCGCAGTCCTATCGCAGTGCTGCACTGAACAGTAAATATCATTTTGTTTTGGATAACTGTTTTTGCAAAGTGTCAAATAAAGCATTTAGACTTTTTACTTTCCTACTTAAGTAGCTTCATTGTGCACAAGTGATGCAATTAATATTTCACATATTGTATAATCAAAATATATATGTTTGGTTGGAAGGGTTTCTAGGAGAAAAGCTCGTCTCATAAAAAGAACATGGCAGCATGGCTTAGGTTTGCATCTTAGTTGCATCTGATCAATCCATGCAACCTCTGGAACAATGTCCTTTGGATAGACAAGACCAAAACAGAGGTGTTTGACCATAATGCACAGCACCATGTTTGATGAAAACCGAACACAGCATATCAGCACAAAGACCTCATACTGAGTGTCGAGCACAACGGCAGAGGGGTGATGATGGAGCGACAGGACGTGGGCGCCTTACAGTCTCTGAGCTGACCACGAACTCCTCTGTTTAAGTATTTTAGACTCAAATGTGAGGCCATCTGTCTGCTAATTGAATCATGGGGTGTACCTGGTAGATAATTTCTTATTATTCAATTCAATTCAAATCAGTTTTATTTGTATAGCGCCAAATCACAACAAACAGTCGCCTCATGGCGCTTTATATTCTAAGGTAAAGACCCTACAATAATACAGAGAAAACCCAACAGTCAAAACGACCCCCTATGAGCAAGCACTTGGCGACAGTGGGAAGGAAAAACTCCCTTTTAACAGGAAGAAGCCCCCAGCAGAACCAGGCTCAGGGAGGGGCAGTCATCTGCTGTGACTGGTATGTCCTGATATGTGAAAACTTAGAATTGATAAAGGGTGTACTTTCTTCTTCTTGTAGTATAAAGTGTAATATTTGCATCCAAAATATAGAGGAATAAAAAGCACAAAGTAGCATCACAGAGCAGTACTTAAATTAAATACTGGCACATTAAACCTGTACTTGAGTGAAGTACTCCAGTAAATATACTTATTTACATTCCAGCTGGTATACCCATGCTCTCATCTAGTGGTTTTGAGCACTGTAATATTAACAGCCAGTCATATTTCAGGGGGTCTGGTTCTTTAGTGTTCAAACACTAAGGATACGCATGCTAATGCATAATACTACCTGCCTGCTGTCATTTACCACAGTGCCAGTACCGTGCTGTATATACCCAGACAGGAAAGCCTACGCTCAAAGTTCACAGCTTATACAAACACATACATGCAGACTAAAGTGCCGCCCCACATTCATCATAGCACTCGAACAGTGATATTGCTCCCATCAGGGGCGATGTTCTCCCCCTCTCATGACAGCAAGAAGTCTTCCCATACGCCGGGTGGCCACACAGGGCCCCACGCATGGATGACATCAGCGCTCAGCCTGGAGGAGCTTTGTGACAGCCATATGTAAATTGAATATGACTAATCGCTTCCCCACATCACCTCTCGCCACCTCTGGGCCACTGCGACGAAAGACGGAGGATTGAACGAGGAGAGGGAGAGCTCCACGAGTGCTTTTGAAGTGTGAGAGTAGGGGTGAGAGGGTAGCCAAGCAGAAGGACGCTACGTAAGCAGGCCATTGTTTCATTTTCAGCAAAATGAACCCTCAAATAATTCAAAAACAAGGAGCTAACAGGTCTGTAAGCGGTCTCGACACAGTGCTCCGGGCTAAAACGCACACACGGATGGGCGCGGTGTCTGCGCTCTCAGCACTTTACAGCTGAGCTGACCGACATGACAATCTCCAACAGAAATGGGGTGCACTGCTTTAACAACCAAGCTCATGTCTGAAGCCTCTCAGGGGGGGCAGCAGATGGGAATATGATCACTATTTTCATTGATGACCATCCTGTTCTCACAGCTTTGGTTCTCTCAGTGGAGTGAAGTGGTTCACACACACAAGATAGACGGCAAAACAGAGTGAGCGAGGCACCAGGAAGATAAAGTGCTTCCACATGTGGAAGGCATGAAGAGGAGGCAGAGGTGGGTGTGACCACCCACTACAACAGGGGAATCCCAGGTGTCCCTGTCTTTGTTCTCACTGCGTGTGCGTGTGTGTGTGTGTGTGCATCGAGCCTCTATCACTAAGTTACCAGGAGAAATTTTTAATTCATAAATGCTATCCAAATGCATAAGAAATGCTGTATGTATATATATATATATATATATATATATATATATATATGTATATATATATATGTGTGTGTGTGTGTGTGTGTGTGTGTGTGTGTGTGTGTGTGTGTGTAGGGAAGCTCCATCCCTTGATAGATTATCCCCAAAAAATGTTGCAAACTTGGCCAAAGAAGATAAAATTGTTGTTTTCGTTGCTATGCAACACATATTGGGACATTTGATTCCTGTAATTTTAGAGACATTTTACAGAAGCTGAAGTTTAAACCGTAAAAACGTTCACAAGGGACTCCCACTGGAAGAATGAAGTTTTTACATTTCCTATATTTACACAACCGGACATGTAAAAAAAAAAAAATGCAGAAAAGCTCTGCTTCACTTTTGGCCTGAACATTTTGCATTGCAGACAGTGGTGACCCCACCTCCGTCCTCTCCACACCCCACTCAGCTCAAATCACCCCCTGATGGGCAGTGTAAACAAGTGGCACCGTGTATATCCTCCATATAATCTGGATTTAGCTCGGTGAGATCACGGCTGTTGGAGCGAGAGCCCCCCGGCTCTCAGCTGCATTGTGGGAGGTTCTCTTTCTGTGCCACCTTTGTCTATGTGTGTGTGTGTGTGTGTGTGTGTGTGTGTGTGTGTGTGAGAGAGAGAGAGAGCTAGTGTACCCCTGATGACAGGCCACAATAAGTCATGAGTAAGCTTCCCCTGTAGTAAGAAGCGAGCTTGGTGTATGTGTACTCCTGAGGCAAAAACACTCACAAAATCATTCTTAATGTTAGTTTGAAACTCTTCAATGCAGACTGTCGTCACTTTCTGTCTCATACACACACACACACACACACACACACACACACACACACACACACACACACACATGAATGCACACTGGAAGTCAAGAGAAACAAGATTTGACTCGTCAGCAATTCAAACCAGGAATATTAGAAGACAGTAAAACTTTATCCCCAACCTGAACTATTATTTATAATTGATCATAACATATTGATAATTTCTGCTGCATCATACACTTTGCAGCTGTTGTTTTGTTATCATATTATGTCCTACAAAACTTTAACACAGTAACTATGTGATTATTAGATTAATACTACATATACTGTGAAAACTTTCATCATTTAAGCCTGTGCTCCATAGAAGCCCATATTACACCAAATAAAAAACTAAAAGTCACAGAGCTGTTTTACTAGCTGTAACTAGTCAAAACTAAATGTAATTATTTCTTATGCATGCACCGCTATATCAACCAAACACTGTCATCAGCATTGTTAGCTGACTGTCAGAGGTGCTCAATTTCACAATCCTTTATTAAGATTTCATAGTTCTCACTACAAAAATAGGCAAAAATAGTGCCATTAAAAAAATAAGCCAATAAAATCATCATCTTTAATGTGATATATATTTTTGGCACGTTAAGTTTTAATTTTTTTCGCTGATAATTGAATGAGGCTGTAGCTAAACTTGCTTAGCCCAGCTAAACTCCTGTTAAAGATTACGCTAACTAGCTTAGATAGCAGTAGCAGACGCTTTAGCTGGCTTCCTGAACCGAGCGCAGCACTTCGGGCTCTAGCCAGAGGAATTCATGCAATTGGCCCCGTTAGGTCATCTTAAAATATAAGTTACATTTAAAGGCAAGTTTATTTTAAAATTTTACTCCAATTTGGACAAAGCAAAACAGGGATAATGTTTAATTCAGAAAACGCATATTTGAAGCTAAAATGGGCAAGAAAACCAAAAGAACAATTTGTGTAATATCCTGGATTTTGTAAGTATGCGGGATATATGATGACTTTCTGTGTCAATCCCAGAAATATGTCTGATAGTCCATTTGTTGTATTTCTGCTGTTATTTATTCACCCCTTTGTACCACTGAAAACAAAGAAAAACATATAAAATGATAATTTAAAGTCTTTCAGCTGCTCATCACACTAAATTTTAACATATGCACAAAGTTGGGGTGACACAAATAAACACTGGCTGCTGCCATTAGTAAATGTAATATTTCTGATATTTGTCAGCAAGTCAAATTTTGCTAAAAAAAATTCTGATATATTGTTGCATAATTTAAGTCTCTGTCTTTTTTTTAAAGCACCTAAAAAGATATTTGCTATGCAAGGACCACTCTGTGTCTGTATGCCAGCATTGTTTGCTACTTTTTCTGTGTGATTTTCATAAATTTTTTTTGTTTTAGCCCTTCAGTAGACAAAAGTGTGTGTCTGCGTGTTTTTTTTTTTGCACGTTTGTAATATTGCATATTTCATATTTCCTTCATGCATCCTGTTTCTTTCCCTACAGTCAAACGTATCGGGTGCCAGAGACGTCTCCTAACACAGCACCGAAACAAATGAACACAGTGTTGCCTCATACAGCTGCATGAGCTGCAGGATGTTACGCTCTCCATTTTCTAGATGTCGGTCCAAGAAGAAAAGTAAATAAGAATAGCTCTTCTCATTGCTGCGTGGCAAGTTTTGCAAGTTTGCATGCGGCGTATAGAAAGAGCACTCTGATCTGGGACCAGCTGGGCATCTGCAGTAATTTAGGGTGAAAAGCTGAAAAAGAAGAGACATGAAGGGCCTCTCTCATTGTCTCCCTCCTCTCTTCTCTTTGGAGGCAGCAGCTGGGAAGGAATTACTAAACTTCTCTACTTAGCAGCACCACAGTCACAGGGTAGTGATCTAAGAAGCTCTTTTAAATGGCTGTGTGTGTGTGTGTCTGTGTGTGTGTGTGTGAGCCTCAGACTCTCTTTTCCTGCCTTTTTGCACATGCTTGTATGTCTCTGCATGGGTGCATTTTATTGTGTGTTTATCTTTGCCTCTAAAAGCTCTCCTATTTCTGTGTTGATGTGTATTTCCCAGCAGCTTGTAGCGCACTGATTAAACAACACTTTGAAGACTTCAATTGCATGAACTGCTGAGGTCACCTCCCCTTTTGTTTGAATGGCAGGTGGTTAGCCTGCATGTTTCTAATAGGAACCCCACTTTGTCTGCTGTCACCGTTCACTGCTCAAAGTGTTACAACTGGAAAAATGGTTCTAAAGGTTGAGTCACCGCTACATGATGTAGAATTTCTTTCTGAGTGTACTGTAATCATTGATACCTTCAACATTAATGTATCTGTACAAGAGCTGAAAACTATAGCAAATATAATCATCTAAAAAAATCTAATAAAAAACTATTTTTAAATAATCGACTGCCAGTTAAACTCAGCTCACACACACATATATATTATTTATTTATTTATATAACTTTAAAATTAATCTGTAACATTACAGACAAATTTGAGTGATAGCATTGTTGCTATTTTTTTCCAGATTTTTCTTGGTGACCTTGATAACAAAAAAAAAATTTCTAAGAGCATCAGCTGTGAAGTAAAATATTTTGTAATAGCCTTGGTTTGTATTTCTGCATGTACTTTGTGTCATGTTATATTTTCATGTATGTTATCTAGAACAATTTTTATTATCATTGATTTCTCATCAAACTTAAAATATAATAATAAAATATAATAATAAAATAATTTTTTAATGCTGTGGCTGGCTGAGGCAGAGCGCCTGTGAAACGGGGCTGTCACAGTAACTGTGTAATGATGATAAGTGTTATGTTTAAAAATGAAATCTTGATATTGGGTCAGTAATGTTAATATGGTAATAATATGGTCGCGTGTGTGTAATTTCCCTTTTTCTCCTGCATGTTTTTGTACAGTCATGGTTACAGAGATGCTGTCCTTGTTCTTAATTTTAAAAAATGTTCATGCCATAAAGAGACAGCACACAGCACAGGAAGCTGGATGAATTTAAATTAATGGCGATATTTTTTGTTTGTTTTCAAGCTTTATATGAATACTTGTATCGCTTCTTAGCATGAATTTGTTTGCACAATAAGCGAGAGATAGAACTGAATATCTAGATTAATATATAAAACTTATGGTGACACAATGCGGCCACGATGCGTCATGATTTAGAACTTCATCATTAGAACGAATGAATGCGTGTATGCAGGTAAGCTTCTGACTGTTGTACTGTACTATAAAACACACACTTTTTTTCTTTTTCTTTTTTTTTTAGAAGAGTTAACTAACAGTGTGGGACGCATCACAACATCAGCGCATGGAGACTCAAAAATCACCATGTGCTGATGACTCTCCCAATGGAAATAGGCTGGATTTCTTCTTTTTCTTTGCAAAAGCAATGAGACTGAAGTGCAGTGTGTGTGTGTGTGTGTGTGTGTGTGTGTGTGTGTGTGTGTGTGTGTGTGTGTGTGTGTTTAACAGCAGCAAAAACGCTGCTTTTGCTGCAGTTTCTGAATATTATATAACACTGCTGACGATAATGCTTCGTTTTGTGCGTGTGTGCTCTACCTGCTCTCAGTCCAACTCTTCCCCCTCTTTTTAAACGGCCCAGATTTCCAGTGTGTATTCTCCTTTTATTGCTTTCATTTGCATATAAATTAAATCCATATTGTGCCTGCGAGGCAGACTATGCTAACTATGCAAACGATCCCGGGCTTTTCTTTGTTTTACAGATAAACCCTCGGCTTCCTCAATGACAAGGTGGGAGGGAGGGGGGCTGGAGGAATCCTCTCGCTGTTTCATAATTGTATGAATTTTAAATACACTGTCATAAGATCCTCTTCCGCATTCACAGCAGGGAATGGGACTATCATTATAATATTAGAGCTGCAGAGTTAGCTGACCGTGAAGAGGCAGGCGGCCTCTGCACCTCTGCTCACACATGCGGGCCAGATGGCCAAAGACGCAGGCTTTGGAAACACAGTCGGCCTCATGTGTGTGTGTGTGTGTTTCCTTCAACATCTCCGCCACCTCTTATTTTATTCCTCAAGACAATTACATTAAAATGTATTTAATCGAGGAAAAACACCGCGTATTTCAGTGAATCTGCTGTTTTTCAGCTGCATCAGCAAAAAAACCAAACATTTCAAACAAATTTCCTTAAAATACACTTCCAACTGAATTCAAGTCCTATGAATATTCAGTCACATATTATAGAGGACAGTGACGTTAAATTAGTCCATATATTAGTATGGGGCCCCTGGAAGCCCCTTGAAGGACCCCTGGAGGTTTTCAGTGGCTGCAGGAGATGCTGCAGGGCCAGTTATTATAACAATCTATGTGCATCAAATGTGAGCTCTGCTGCTACCTCAGATTCACCATGAAAGTGTTACATACAGCCTTTTCAAACTCTTTTTGATGACTTTTTGTAATGTAAACTTTTCCCTTTAAATGCGTTTGCGCAGTGTTGCCTGCTGATTGCTTTGAGGCATAATCTATAAACAAATAAAGATTTTAAGGTAAATTTGTTAATTAAAATCCGTAACCTGCCTTTAAAATCCCCGGTCGTCATTATTGAAATCAATTATTAACGCGTTATGCCGCGCGCTTATTAAATCTCTGCTCTATAGGCAGAGCTGAACGCGAGCGCACTTGAAATAATTAAAGCTCCTGAAACGCGGAGGCCGTGAACTCCTCCGCTGCAGACCTCTGCAGGCTCGTTAGCTCTTAATTAAATAATCCGAGCCACGATCGGTTGTACCGAAGCGCCGGAACAAACAGAAACGATGCTGATCGAGTCAGGCTGTGACGGCCCCGCAGCTCACGACCCGAAGTCATTCAGTTTATCTTAAAATTAAAAAAAATAAACTCCAGGGGAGAGCGCTCCTCTTCTTTCTTCGTCTGTTCCAGAAATAAAATATGGAGTTATGTATAGCTGGAAATAAAAAGCCTCAAATGCCCCCCCCCTTCCCCCATAAAAGGTTCAATTTTAATCCCTTTTCTAGGATTTTTGCAGAGAGGGGATGGTCTGGGGATTCACATTTGATCTGATCCAAACTTTGGTCTAAACTCCAAATACTATAATAGGTGTTACTTTGATGTGGACGATAAAAATGAAAATGAAAGCGAATAAAAAGTATAAATAATTTCATAATAACTGGGGAGAACAAAAAAAAAATCAAGCTCCCAAAAGAGGACAGAAAATTCACAGCGTGTAGTTTTTGGTTCTAATATAAAGATGTTTTTAATTTTCACAGTTCTCCCTGAGTTTTGACGCTTTTCTTACTCCTCTTGCGCTGCGTATGCGGAGAAATCAGGCCTCAATTTTGAAGTGCGAGCGTATTTTTCAAATTTAGTCAAACTCATGCAGAGCCCATTAAGTTTGTCTGCTGTTGTTGACCTTGGACACACACACACACACGCACAGAGTTCACAGCCAGGCTCCATCTAACCTGAACCCGAGGTCAAGCCAGGCCAAGCAGGAGAGACGCGTTTCTCCCCAAAGACGACGCATTTCGTCGGGATTAACTCCAGCGTCTCCGGGTGAAAGTTAAGCAGAGGGCTGAAAACTTGTAAATGCCCAGAATAGTTTTAATAGGTGAAACGGTATCCGTTAAGAAGGCGGTGAAACAGGAACTGCGGGTGGCTTCCTAAATGTGCATATGTGCGTCTCTGCCCATCACCTCAGTTTAATATCAAACCCCTGATGAAGACTTCAAATAATCCGCTGAGTTATGCAGACAGAAAGAATTTAAAAGCCTATTAATTACACTTTCCTCCTTTAAACTTGCTGTTACGTTATAACAAACGATTTTATAGCCATATAGACATTTATATGTTGGGACGTGCAGTTAATGTAGTTCCAGTGAAGAAATAATAATTATGTAATAATTCACAATATTATAAGGAATCATTATGACATGTACTAACAGGTCATTATAGATTTAAATATGTTTTATTTTCAAATATGGCAACAAAATGCTTTTTTTTTTTTAATCTGTGGAAATGTATGTAGGAAATAATAATTTAACCCATTAACTCTCTCTTCTCTCTCTCTCTTTTTTTTTATTTCAGACTACATGTGAACATATTAAAATCTTTGGCTTGTTTGCGGACCGATGTGTTGAAGGGGAAATATGGCGCAAATGTGGGGAGGGGGTGGGGGACAGGAGACCACAAGAACCTATAGAGCCAATCCTAAAAACAGCGAGAACAGACAGAAAAGGAACCGCATGAGAGATGAGCCTGAAATTAAATACCGTATACAACATGATAACTGTGTGGCTATATAAACTTTAATAACGAGCGTTCATTTATATAACTATGTCCATATACTGTTACCATAAACAGAAATCTGTGTTTTTAAATAGCGTTTCCCCCTCTTCCAGTTCATTATGTCCAAAAGAGTCCGGCAGCGGCCCCGCGGCATTCAGAGTGTCCGGGCCGCTCATTCGCTCTCCTCCTTCTCCTCCTGCACGGTGGTCGTTGAATGGTTGTAAAGTCCTTGAGCCATGAGCTGCAGGGCCAGGCCGTTTTTGTAGCCGCTGGCCTTTTTAATCTTGGCCCTCTTATTCTGGAACCAGATTTTTATTTGGGACTCGTTCAGGTTGAGTTCCTGGGCCAGAGACTGTCTCCGCTGCTCCGTTATGTAGCGGTTGGCCTGGAACTCGGTTTTCAGTCTCTGCAGCTGCTCGGCCGTGAACGCCGTCCTGGGCCGCTTGTCCTCCTTGCCGCTCTTTTTCTTTTTCAGTTTCCGTGTCCTTGGGCCTGGTGTGGAAACAACAATGGGAAAAGAAAGAGTTATTCTAAGGCTGGACCCCGACACAACGTGGCAGCAGGTTGCTGTGATTAAAAAGGGAATCAAAAGCTTTTATCGACTGTGCGTCTCACTCTGAGTGATGATAGCTCAGTATGATCTGCTCAGTATGCTCAAATGTAGGTCACCAGTCTGTCTGGGAATGACTGATTCGGTCAGTGTGTTGACTCTTCACAGTATGGGCGTTAAATTAAAAGCTACGCCTGTTTTCTTACGGGCCCGAAATGATTTCCACGAAAATTAACTTTTATAGTGAAAATCATACCACACAGAGAACCTCTGCAACACAAACACAGCATCCTGCCTGGCTGCACAAAAACAATGATTTCTCCTTTGAAATCAATGGCAAATGAATACAAATGGGGGGAGTTTTGGGAGAGGTTCTGAGGCCAGGAGTAAACGCATGATTATTCATTAGTCTTTGACGTGCTGAAGGCCTGTCTAACAGGTGAGTCTTTGTGACTTTTCTTGGACGTGGGAGAGATATTAGCCAATCAGAAGAGAGCAGCAGCAACCCAAACAACCTGAAGGGCAAAAGCATGCCCCACTGCAAATTATAAGACTTCTTAAAATGTTCAGACAATTTAAAACAGTCCCCCATTGCCCCCATCTCGGTGCTCTCACTGTGTTCAGCGGCAGCCTCAGATTTGGATGTTTTTGAGTGGAAAGCGCAGAGCACCAGACCCACAAAACAAGCAGCAAAGCGATGCCACAGTTCACATGCAATGATCTGCTTTGGACAAGAGCCCCCTGCAGACTCCACCGCTCCACAACATCATCCGTTTTCTCGCCACATCCTGCAGTACAATTAATGTAGCTCATCCGGGGCCGTTAAATCAGTTATGACTGCGGCACAGCGTTGGTGTAAGGAGAAATGCGCCCTGAACGCACCATCAAATATAGCTGAAGCAGCAAAAAAAAAAAAAAGTCGAATGGGAGCTTGGTCACGTAGCTGAACGTCTGGGTGCGCACTGATCGGTGGCAACACGCCGCAGATAGCGCTGATTTACTGAGGAGCGCAGCGGATCCACAGTGTGCAGCCAAACGCTATAATGGCGCACGTTTTATCCAATAGGACAAAGAAAGCGCTCTGACACGCTGCAGGCAGAAAAGCTTCAACTCTGATAAAATATTTCATACTCCTCTGACCTTCACTTTGACACACAGCCACGACCATTAAAGCCAATGAAACCATCAGATACAGGCCTGCCTATGAGCTACAGGCAGGGTGAACACACACACACACACACACAGCATTCTGTATGTTTGAATTACTAAACATCATATGGATTTACATTAACAGCTCAGCCTTTAATTTTCTAGTCACTGAAATCTTTAGTCTCCTGCAGATTTGTCATGGACTCCATCTTCCGCATCAGCATCAAGCTCAGAGTCATGAAACCTTTCACGTTAAAGTCAAAAGAAATAAAGAAAAGCTCTGAAACGCTTTCAGAAAAAAAAATTAAACACAACAGCGGTGGAGCTTCTACAACGACCTCTTTTTAAAGTATTATTTTAGGCTATAACCATCGTAAAGACACAAGCATAAAAACATTACAGCTGAAGCTTTGTTAAATTAAGCCCTGAAAACACTGACAATTCATTTTATTTTGAAATGAGTGTGACACTGGCGTTCTTGTTGGTTTATTGTATACTAGTTATAAAACACGTATATTAAACGCATATAATAACCAAGCAGCTCAGATATATGTATTTAAAAAAAAAAAGGTCAGACATTTTTTTGGTCTAACGAAAACAAAAAAACCTAAACCTGCACACGACCCTGTGATCAGCTCTCAGTCTAATACATTTCAACTTCACACTGAATTACTATGATTCCTTAGGTGAACAACAAAACCCCTCAAAAAACAAAACAAAATGACAATAACCCGCACAATCCCATAACTCCTAATGCGATCCTGTTGATTTTCTGTTACCTCGTGCTTCCCTTGTATTATACATTACTAATCACTTTTATCGCAGTAATGTTCAACATATTATTCCAAAAGTCTTTTTTTTAAAGCCTTTATTTTGATTGGCTGGGTTAAGGATAAGGTTATAGGGCGGAAAAAACATGTATACACTCATATTATATTAACACCTCGAAGAAGTTTATTAACGCGGAGGAGGAAACAGCAGTCAACCCAGCAACGCTCCCCGGAACTCCAGCACCCCACTCGGCATGATTCGGGGACTACTAGCGCCTTACCAGATGAGGGCCGGTCCGAGTACCGCGTACAGTAAACCCAAGCGGGCCACAACAGCGGCTGGCTCTCCTTCGCCGGGGTCGGAGACCCTCCATTGCTGCCACTCATGACCATAATTGACGAGGGGCTGTCTGCGTATCTGCCAGTCCCGTTGCTCGCCGCTTCGCACTGTTTCGACGAGTTCTGCTTGGACGAGGGGGAAGAGGACGTGGACGACGACGAGGAAGGCGACGACGAGGTGCTGTCGCTGCTGCAGTTGGAGTCCAGGCAGAGGCTGCCGGTGTGCAGCGGCCTCGCGCCCAGCGGGTTGACGTTTTCTCGACCCGACGTCTGGCTCCGGTCGCGGTAGCTCGGCTCTTTTCTGCAGCCGAAGTCCGGCCGGAGGATGTTATCTATGAAAAAGTTCGTGGTTCTGTGGGCCTGCTGGGCGGCCTGGTGGGGTAAAATCATAGCAGGGGACGGCAGGTTCGGCGACAGGGACACGCTCTCCTCCTCGGTCGTGTCCCGGCCGCTGTTGGGCTCCTTCTGCTCTTCCATAGCTGGTGACCGTGAAAAATTTCGGCCTCTCCACGCCACAAACTCCACTTGTTGCTCCCTTTCGGTATCCAATTCAGACGGACAGCATGCACAAACAAGCCTTTTGACTAGAATAAATACCTGCGTTCATTAACAATATCACCTAAAGCTGCGGCGTGTCATCTCCTAACGGTCTTCCTGGCACAGCGAACAGCCCCACGTTACAGCCAGTGTCCCTGCCGCTCCTCGGTGCAGCATAATATCTGTGTGCGCTCTTCCCAAACTCTCCTAAAGCCGTTATCTCGTCCCGTTTGTGTGTGTGTGTGTGTGTTTCCCCCTTTCTCTTACACCCAGCCGGAAGCACGTGTGCGCGTACACACAAAGCAGCAGGCCAATCGGGTGTTGAGATCGTCCCTGTCACAATTGACGTCGTCCAATTAGAGCTCCGGGTGCGCTGCGAGCGAGCGAGCACGCGCGCACCGAAGCCCGCGCTTGGTTGGATCGATTTGGGGAGAGGCGCACGTGCACACACGTAATACACACAGATAAACAAAAACAAGAGCCGGGGGGGGGGCTCCGTTAAAGATGCCGTTCAGGCTAAACTATTTTATTCCTCATTAATGCAGCCTGGCCTACTACTTCACCGCAAGCCCGCTGTATAAACACGATAAAGGAAGAATTGAAATAAATACAATTTTAATAAAAAAATATTACTAGCCTTCATTTTTTGTTTTGTTTTAAGTTACACTGTCGCACCTTTCCTGTTTAAATTCTTCAGATATTAACTTAATTTTGCAGAGTAAATCCTGTTAAATGTAAATGAGCCTACATTACATGATAGAGACTAACATTAAACCTCTAAAATATGTTGCATTGTACTTGCAGTGTTTTAAATCAGCATTTTAAAAATATATATTTGTGTATCTGCCTTCATATTAGATATGAGTCTCCAAACTAAATAAATAAATAAATAACTGTTAAATGTAGTGAAATGGCTCCTCTGCGATAATGTACAAAATTCACACCGTGGATTGCAGCATTAGTTTTTACAGCGAAAGCACCATCTTACAAAATCACAGTCAGTTTGTTTTCCTTGTTTTAACAGTGAAATACAAATCATCAGAAACGTCTACACAGTGCCTCCACCTTACCCCCGCATTTATTTAGCTGACTTACACCTCTTTAATGCTTTGATTAGTTTTCATGGGGCAACTAAATAAATAAAAGCATGCCTAAAATATGATAAAAGCGTTGATTTAAGGGGAAAAAAGTGCCCCTCTAGTTAAAAAAATAAACAAAAACAAAACATAAATATCGAAGCTGAAAACAGAAGTCTGTATATTCTCATGACTCTCTTTTGCAGCTGTAATTTTGATTTAAAGTGCGGAATTTGCTGACAGCGCCACAAAAACAACCCCGTTTGGGTTGCCCTTTGATACTGAAGTTCACAGGAGCCCGCCGGGGCCCGGAGAACAGGAGCGTGTCTCCGTGAGAGGTGGTCGTTTCTTAAAGATCTTCAGAAATGGCCACGAAGCTCTAATTGGCGATTTGAAATAATAATATTAATGATAATAGCGACAGCATGAAAGTGGGGACGTGTTGATGGTTAACACCGCCGCAGTGAAATCTTTATCCGCACAGGCCGGACTGAGAAACCATGGCTACTTAATTAAATTCCAATTAGGACAGTATCAATATGGTGTTTAGCCGCAGTGCCATTGTGGGTAAATGAGCACTCAGTCCTGCTCTTATCTGGCGCCGCAAAGAGAGGGCTGCTTGAGAGGAGCTGCAAAAGATAATTTATAGCTTTTAATTAGTCTTCATTCCGCCCGATCTGCCCGGTGTTCATCACGGGGAGCGGGGGGCTGAATAAAACCCGAGTCAAAAGCGCTGTCACCGGTCCCTGGCAGGGCCCTTAATCAAAGTGAAGCAGGGGCCGCGCTACAAGCCACGTAATTTCCAAGGTGCTGATAAAGCTTGTTGAATAATAGCGGGGGCCCTCGGAGACACCATTTACAGAAATGACTTTATTGACGGCTTAACGTTAGTAATTCATTTTACCTTTCATGTATTGGGAGCCGGATTTGTCGCCGTAATAGGATGATAAATGCACTGACGGATCGCGGCCCCGGTTTTATTGAGTAGCCTATATACTCGAGGAGCTCGAGTGGCGCACGCACACACACACACACACACACACACACACACACACACACACACACACACACACACATAGGCAGTCATGATGAGCTGATGTAAAGCTGTATGCTGTATGACGGTGTGTGTAGTCTGCACCTGAGCTTCTCTTTTCTCTTTCCGGGAAAAGAAAACCTCCTGTTTTTCCGCAGCAGATTGTTTCTGTCCCGTCTGCGCGGTTCAATGAAACAAAAGCACAAAATGCCGCACTTGTTTCCCTTTCTGCCTCTTTTTCTTCACCGCCTTACTGTGTATTATAAATATACCTGACAGCCAATACCCTGGGCAGCACTTAACTTGATTGTCTTAAATACAAGGATTTTTTTTTGAATATACGTTTTAAATATTTTTCATATAGAATTACTAGATATAGAGTTGTGTTTTGGTCGCTCATTAAAGTGTGTAATAGTGAAGAAGAAAAAGGTTTGGCTGCCTGAGACTAAACACAAATGTATTTTTCCTCCCCTAAATGTTTTTTTTCAACACGTTAAAAGTAAAAAAAAAAAAGAAACAAAAGAAGAGAAAATTATTTTAGCTTCCAAATATAAGTAAACAAATGATCAGAATGTTGCGTTTATAATTTCCGCACCAGCTTAAATCAACCACTGATTTCTTTTTTAAATTTTTATTTCCAGGTTGAATGTGGTTTGTCTTCAAATTATTAAATATATTACAAATGTTCCCAAATGACAACATAATTGTGATGCTCAGTGGAAAGTTGGGAGGCTTTGGATGGGCTGTCTCGGGGTGATGCAGGTGTTTGTGTGTGCTGCCATCTAGTGGAGGATGATGGGACATGCAGTAAATGATTCTCTCTAAAAAGACACGTTTTTTTTTGTTTGTTTTTTTTGCATGTGTGCTCATGAAGGTTAAGCAGGGGAGTGGGTAGTATCAACAAACGCTGACGTTACTGTGTGAGAGAGTGGGATTTTAGCTGAAGCTTTAGCTTGCATAAGTGGAAGGTGTAATCTCTTGGCTTCACTAGAGTTATTCATTTGTCACTAACCATCAATTTAAATATTGAAAAAAATGTGCATTAAGCCAGGCGCTGAATGCAGCTACAGGCGATTCTTAGCGTCAACCACCGTGGGAGTGCCTGCGGTTACATCCACATCAGTCACTTTACAAGTTAAAAGCGACTACATTACTTTGGCGCCATCTAGTGACAACACTGCATACATTCTGTCTTCTTGCAGTTGCTCCCTTTAGGGGTCGGCACAGTTCATTATCTGCCTCCATCTCACCCTATCCGTCTGTCTTCCTTCACCTCATCCATGAATCTTCTTTGTGGTCCTTCTCTTTTCCTCCTGCCTGTAAGCTCCATCTTCAACACCCTTTGTCTAGTGTATCCACTGTCAACACCACACACGTCAACACCATCTCAGCCTTTTTCTATAAACCACTCAGCCTAAGCCATCCTTCTGATCTACTTATTTCTACTCCCGTCCATTCTGATCACTCCCAATGAAATCTGCGCAGCTTCAGCTCTGCCACCTGCCTTTTTGTCAACCCCACCGTCTCCAAACCGTACATCACAGCAGGTCTCACTACCACCTTATAAAGCTTCCCTTTCACTGTTGCTGCTATCCTTCTGTCACAAATCACCCCTGACACTCGTTTCTACCCACTCCACCGTGCCTGCACTCTCACCCTGACCTCTCTTGGGCACTGTTGACCCGAGGTTTTTAAACTCATCTACCTTCACTACCTCTGCTCCTCGCTTATTCACCTTTCCACCTGTCTCCCTCTCGTTAAACACATATTTATTCTGTCTTGCATCTACTGACTTTCATTCCTCTGCTCTCCAGAGCATACTTCCTCCTCTCCAGGCTCTCTTGCACCTGCTTCCTACTCTCACTACAGATCACAGTGTCATCTGCAAACATCACAGTCCAGGAAGACTCCAGATTACCCCCTACTCCATTTCTCTTCCCATCTACACCACGGCAGAGCAGCTGGAATCCGCCTTCAGTGCTACATGTGTTTGTGTGTAACAGGAAAACACCATTGCAACAAGCCAGTTCATAAAACATCTTCCCTCCTAGAAATTCCATGATCAGCTGTGAGTGTTGTTATCGTAAAGTCAAGGCATTTAGAAACCACGGCAGCTCAGCTGCAAAGTGGCAGACCATGAAAGTTTACAGAGCGGGGTCACATGGTGCGTAAAAGCACATCAGCACATAAACTGTGTGCTGGGAGCTGCACAGCATGGGTTTCCATAGCCAAGCAGCTCCTTCTGTCCATATAGTACAGCGCTGTAAAAAGAATATTTACCCCCGGCCTGATTTCTCATTTTAATGCATAACTGTCAGACCTACATGGCTGAAAAAACTTAGTTAATCACAGTTAATTCATGATTAGCCTGCATTACTCCGAAAGCATCTGACAAGTACAAGGCAAGTGACTGTAGCTCCTGCAGTAGTTGAAGCAAAAACTCCGGTGTGGGAGGAGTTTGGTGAGACCATGGAACAGGACTTTTGACTGGTCCCAAAGCGATTCTGGCAAACTGTCAAATAACTCAGGAGGGGGAAGTTGTGCTCTATTCACACAGTGGGAGTGGGATGCTGCTGACCTCAACTGAGGATGTAGTCAGGCAGTGGAAGGAACACTTTGAGGCTCTCTTCAATCCCACTGGCACGCTTTCCAGAATGGAAGCAGGGTCTGGGATTAAGGGGGACAACTTGGTTCTCACTAGGGGTGGGGTCACTGATGTAATTAAACACGTCCTTGGTGGCAGGGCCCCTGGGGTGAACAAAGCTCACCTTGAATTCCTCTGGATGTTGTGGGGCTACCCTGGACTCTGGATTGGCAGAGCGGGGTGGTGGTTCCCCTGTTCAAGAGGGTGTGCTCCAACTATAGGGGGATTGCACTCTTCAGTCTCCCTGGGAAGGTCTATGTCAGGGTACTGGAGAGGAGAGTCTGTCCGTTAGTCAAACATTGGATTCAGGAGGAACAATGTATATATAGGGGTTTTTTGGTCGCAGAACACTTGAGGATGTATGAGGGTGTGCGGGAGTTTGCCCAGCCACTTTACATTTGTTTTGCAGACTTGGACAAAGAATTTGACTGGATCCTTTGGGGGTATCCTGTGGGAGGTGCTTCAGGAGTATGGGGTGTCTGCCCCATTGTTACGGGCCATTTGGTCCCTGTACAACTGCAGCGAGAGCTTGGTCCTTGGCACTAAGTTGGACTCATTTCCACCAGGGCTGCCCTTTGTCACCAATTCTGTTCATAGCTTTTATGGACATGATATCTAGGCGTAGCCAAGTGGTGGAGGGTCTCCACTTTGGTGACCTCACAATTCATCTTTGTTTTTTGTGGATGATGTGGTTCGATTGGCTTCATTGGGTGGTGATTGCCAGCTTGCACTGGAGTGGTTCGTGACTGAAGCAGCAGGAATGAGAACCTCCAAGTCTGAGACCACGGAGGTGGAGTGCCCAAGTCTGAGATAAAGTTGCTGCCCCAAGTGGAGGAGTTTAAGTATCTCAGGGTGTTGCTCATAAGTGAGAGGAGAGTGGCACGTGAGACTGACAGGGGTGGCATCTGCAGTGATTGGGATGCAGTACCGATCTGTTGTAGCGAGAGAGAGAGCTGAGAGTAAAAGCGAAGCTTTCGATTTACTGGCCAATCTACGTTCCTACCCTCACCTACGGCCATGAGCTTTGGGTAGTGACTGAAAGAATGAGGTCACGGTTGCATACTGTGGAAATGAGTTTTGCTTGAAGCTGCTGCTCCTCCACATTGAAAGGAGCCAGCTGACTAGGATGCCTCCTGGATACCTCCTAGATGAGGTGTTTCAGGGAGGAGGCAGTAACTGGTAAATGGAGTAGTTCTTATATAGCACTTTTTCTCTCTACTTGAACACTCAAAGCACTTTATATGACACGCTTGTGCTTTCTATCTAACATTTGGACACATTCACACTCCGATGAATACATCGGGGGCAACTCTGGGTTCAGAATATTGCCCAGGGATACTTTAGCATGCAGAGTAGAGCAGCCAGGAATTGAACCACTAACCTTCCAATTAGTAGATGACCTGCTCTAGCCACCCCACTGTACCCCAGATGGGAAGTCTGGGCTTCTCTGCTCAGACTGATGCCCCCATGAACCAAACCTGGATAAGCAGTAGAAAATGGGTGGATGGAAGGATAACGTCTCTCAAAGGAAACAATAAATTGTAATGAAATTAAAATTTAAGCATTATTAATTGCAAAAAAAACTGTGATGGTAACAGATTAAAATGTTATTTTACATATTTAAGGCTTCATCCTGACACTGCTCTGCATGCCCACCAGATGTCAGGGTAAAACAGTTGAAACTATTCCAACACCTCTACTAAGTACTCAGCAAACAGATTACAACAAAAAAAAGTGCATTAATCACTAAAGATTAGTGGCCTGCAGCAAGATCAATGGGCTTTTCTTTCTGTGGTTACTCCTGTTTTAAAAGTAATCAACGCCTGATAAATGGCACCAAGCTACATTCAGTTGCATTACAGAAGTCTTTAATACAAACGTCTAATGAACAGTGGCCACTAAAATGATCGCCTCTCCTATTTTCTGCTTTTGTGCCGTTTGACGTTTCATAACATTGTGCCACAAGTTCCACACGTGTGCGCCGATGGGAGGCAAATCGTAAATATCACAAACAAGGACATGTTTTCAACTTTGAGGCGCTCGGTCCTGTCACTTTCTGCCACACGAGTCCCTTCAAATATTGAAATGCCTCCGATGTACAGAGGACATGTTTGCATACTAAACGGTGATTATCATTCACCGAGCGAATGTCCGTCTCTCCCTATGTCTCCATGAGGTCCGCACTTTCTCCACTAATAATACATGAAGGGCTCCTCTCCCTCATCCATTAATCAGGAGGGAGGCTGAGAACGCGGGGCTGATCTTTGGCCTTCACACACATACACACACACACACTTCACCTATCATTAATAATTGAAGGGATATTAATGCAGATAAATAATTAAGCTTTGGGGGATCTCAGCAGAGTTCTAATGAGAGGTGGGCGACAGATTGCTCCTCAGTCTTATTACATCTTACGGAGAAGTTTGTGAAAGCTTAGGGTGATGATAAATGGGGCCCATTTAGTAATTGGCAAATTAAATCAATGCAGGCCCTCTGTGGGGCTTCATGCAATCTTGCTCTGAAGAAGAAATGCCTCTTCTTTTACCTCTGTATGCTCAATTTTACCTCTATCTTTTTGGCCTGTTGATTATTTGTTTAAATTAACAGGTGGTTATAAAATACTTTAGCATAATGTTTTAACACAATAATGAGTTTCTATTCATACATTATGATTGTAATCACTATAAAAGCTGCTATAAAAGAGAAAGATGCACTGCTACAAAAATAACCGACTCTCCTTTGAAGACAGCAGACGCAGCTATTCGAGGTTTGTTTTAAAATATTGTTCATGTTTGCCTACGGTGGCAGAAGGATAACAGCGAGCGTGGAAAGGGAAGGTTTACAAGATGGTAGTGAGAGCTGCTACGATGTATGGTTTGGAGACGGTGGGGCTGACAAAAAGACAGGAGGCCAAGTTGGAGGGTGATGGTGGAGGTGAAGATGTTAAGATTTTAATTGGGGGGTGACCAGGATGGACAGGATTAGAAATGAGTACATCAGAGGGACAGCTCAGGCTGAGCAGTTTGGAAGACAGAGTTAAAGAGGCGAGGCTGAGATGGTTTGGACATGTGCAGAGGAGGGATAGTGGATATACTGGAAAGAAGGATGTTGAATAGGAGCTGCCAGGCAGGAGGAAAAGAGAAAGACCTCAGAGGATTTTCATGGATGTAGAGAAGGAGGACATCCAGAGGGTTGGTGTGACAGAGGATGCTGCTAGGGACGGGGTGAGATGGAGGCAGATGATCCTCTGCTGTGATCCCTAAAGGGAGCAGCTGAAAGAAGACGTTCATGTTTCCCTTCAGAGGATGCCTTTCATGCTAGCTCTTAAATGATAACACGCTGCTAAACTTGATAGCATACAGATTAAGTTTATAACATCAGCTGTTGTTGTCACCGTTAGCAACTCATCATGCTAACACTGACTTTTAATTAGAAGCAGCGCTGTAGCCACAGATCAGCACCGTAGCTATAGGTTCAGCTGTCTTTATTTAAACATTATCTTTAAAAGTAAACTCTTGCATTACAAATCCCCTGGTGTTAAAAAGCAAACTGCTACGTTAAAGCTTTTCCTACTGAGAAAAACAAGTTTTTGGTGTACTTTTGAGTTGTCAAAAATGCGTAACCTATCGCATTTAGCTCGCACGTGTTGGTTATAAGTCCAGATGGTGTGTAGCCTGCTTTACGTTTCATTCTCAGCGTTTTCCTTTACTGCACAGCAAGTTAATATAGGTAGCTTTTTGTACACCGTGGAACAAGCAACAATTATCCTGCGTTCCATTTTAAAGCCCTCAAACCAAGGGCTTTAGCGAAAACTAAAAGCAAGCTAGTCACCTCCTCAGCAGACTACACCACCAGTGCTGTGGAGCTGTCCTTAGACCTGATGTAGACTGATGTAGACCTTTGCAGAAGCAGATAGGCCCTTACTGTCACCCTGGAACAAGCTAATTCACAGTAGAAGGCAGTCCTCTATGCCATTATGCTAGCTAAGATGATTGACAAGCGACAGGATTGGATACTTCCATTAGCCTTCGGCGGGTTGCCACTGAGATGAAGAATGTGCCGGGAACACAGTAACATTCAGCATGGACTGCTTGTTTTAAAAACGAACATGTTTGTGACTGTTACTGAAATGAGAAACTTCCATCTACAGATGTCATCACAGAGTCAACTTGTCTACTTGGGTGGCTCTCCATCTCATGATGTGATTTTCCCATTTATCACTTTTTTCTGTTCTTTTTTTGGAAAATGATGTCCAACAAAAAGCACAATCAACCTTTGGAATGACACACAACCAACATGTCAAGCAGTGCTGGCAGCATTTTACACATGATTGAAGAGATTTTGCTGTATGTGTATATATATATATATGTGTGTGTGTGTGCTCATCAGCCATGCTGCCTGGGGCCAATCTAACCTTTCAGTCAACTCTCAGAGGATCATCTCTTTCATCTGGCATCTTTCGGCCTGTCACTGTCATCAGCCAGCAGAGATAACGCATGCAGTCCTTATTGGCTTTGTTACAAAACGGCGCCAGCTTCAATGACTTATTTCTTTAACCTTTTCTCCCATATATTTGGGAATGACAGCTTGCATGACACAGGATTCCAAAGTCCTCCACAGAGACACTGTGATAAATTAATGATATCTCAGATAAGTCCTGATCAGATGTGAAAGCTGACAGATGACAACCATTTTGCATCGTTTGACTGTTGTAAAGGAAAATATGTTGAATTTAAACTAGATGGCTTTTTAAGACCAGAATTGGGTGTTTAAAGGTCAACACCTGTGACCTCACAAGAAAAAAAATGTTAAAGGTCACAACTCTTACTCCAGTGAAGATCCTATTTCAAATAAACGATGAAAATGATCAAATAATGAGGAGAAGACGTTTTATATCTAAAATTTGAAGGCTGGGAAAACATGGATGTAAAGCATAACTGGGATAGTTGGGGGAGGCAGCAGTGGCAATACAGCTGCCCACATAAACCAATTAAAGCAAGGCTAAATACATGGTTGTGCGATGGTAGTCTGTTGGTGTTAGGCTTTTCAGATCCATGTTTGTGTGTGGCAACTGTCTGCTATCACCAAAGAGCAGCGCCAGAAATGTGTAGCCTTTGGTAATGTGGGCTGTTCTTGTTTATGACTCTGATCTGTTACTGTAAAACTGCCGATTAGAAGAAAGAAGTCATCATAGAACTTGCATTAAATCTATATCATAGGTCTGCTGTGACCGCAGACCCTATACTGTAACTTAACCTGACATGAACCTCCCAAGAAATAAATACACATCACTTTGACGGACCCTGCAATGACTGTGATTGGGCCATTAAGTCCTTCTATTCAGTTTTAGCTAAGTCTTCTTCTGACACCATTGTTCAAATCGACTGGACAATGGATCAACTCGAAGAGGGAAACCCATCTAGCCAACTGGAGTTCTGTCACTGAAGTTGTAGCAATGCAAGCACACCAAGCACAAGCAAAAATGCCAGCAAGTGTGTGGGCAACTTGTGTTGGCGCTGCATAGATTCAAATCAGAAGTATCAATTAAACTTGAGGCGTGCATGCTGTAGTAAACAATAGGTTTCAAAACTCAGAACCTGTCAGGTTGGGTGCCAAGCCGCAGGGACACCAAAACATGCCGTACAGTTGTGAGATCGCTGTTGACGAGAGCCACAACTCACAAGGAACACAAATGCGTGTTGCTATACCCTGCCCAGCATCCCACAACGAGTGTACAACTGAGGTTCGCTACTCACGCTATGTGCCCTCAAGTATGAAGTAAAAAGGACAGATGACACGAGGGAGAGCAGCATTTGTATTTTATTTGAGAAACTGTTCTTAGCAATAATGTGTTATTTTTTTTAAATGAAAATGCATATCCAGTGTTGCCAACTTAGTGACTTTTTTTTTCCAAAAAGCAACTAGCGACAAATTTAGCAACTTTTTCTGGTGACATCGACGACTTTTGGAGAGTTTTGGAAACCTGAAATGCTCCGCTGTCGCCGTGTTTTGTGTACATACAGCCTTCATACTGCGCCCATTTGTACTCTTTGGCATCACCCAGAACCCCAAGAGCACCTAGCTGCAGGTAGGAGGGCGCCGCCATACCTCAACTCCATAGCGGAAGTTGGGTTGTACTGTAATGTGAACTTAATAGTGGAAATGGGTCTTTTTCATGTGCTTATTCCTCATATTGAGCTGTGATACGCTGAATATAGAGCTAGCAATCGCACCCCACATAAGTATTTTTGTTAAATTTGATATTCTAACATTAAATAATACAGGACAAAATTGATTTATGTTAATGTGGGTCCAGGCAAAGCATTAAAGTCATTATTTCATAAAGTTCATTTGTAGTTCTAAACATATTCAGGGTGTTTTTTTTTCTTCACTTTTTGTCTCTCCAAAGATGTTATTCCTCTTTCCCACAGCCTGGATTACAACTACATGCAAATGGCCAATTATGCAAATTAGGTGATGATGTCATCTAGTGACTTAAAGGGACTTTTAGGACAGCCAATAGCTACTTTCCTTGCTGAGGAGTTGGCAACAGTCCATACCAGCATTTCTTTAGCTAAAGCTGATGTCACGTTTTAATTAAGCTAATACAGAAAAGGGTTGTTGTGAGTGATTTTGGACACAGTGACACTGATGTTGAGAGTTTTAATGATTGTCGTGCTCGGGGTGTTATCATGCTCATATTTACAAATAAGTGTTTGTTCGTAAATAAAACAGCTGTTTAGGATTTAAAAAAATGTGTGTTAACAATAAAATAGAAGTTCAAGCAAACCCAAAGATTTCTAATTTTAATGAAGCTAAAAATAATTTTTTTTTCTCAATAAATCAAGGCTGCTGGCTTCATGTTAAGGGTTTTAGAATGAGCAGGAGGTGAATGGTTGAAGGCTCTAAAACTGTCAGTGATGACAAGCTGAGGGAGGAGGCTGGACATTAATAATGACAATATCAGTGAGAGAGAAAGCAGGGAGGGAGGTGTCGGGAGGGGAGAGGTGGATGATGGCTGACAGGATAGGAGAAAGAGAGGGTGTGTGTGTGTGTGTGTGTGTGTTGAGGAGAGAGACATTTGATTTCTGTGTACTCTCCTTTAGCCTCTCATTATGGCAGAACAAGACAGGGATGTGTTTTTCTGACAGATATGCCATTTCCTGTGTGAGTTGTTTTATTTCTGTGTACAAGGATCAAATGTCTTTGCAGAAATAGAAGCATAATCAGCAAAGACATTTCAGCTATGAGTGCGACTTACAAGGAATAATAAATAAGGTGAAGTTCTGGATGCAAATGACAGTTTATGATTGTTCTTGAGACCAGAACGAGGATGAAGTTTGAGTAATGTTTGAATTTAGCTGATTATTATAGTGGACCTTATTTCTTCTTTAGTTTATTGCCACAGAGCACAAATGATCACCAAATATTCAGCCTTCAGCTGCTGGAAAAAGATCATTTTATAGCTGAAATAAATCATCACTTTGTTAAATTATTTCCCAGTTGATCAGATAATCTCAGATTAAAGGAATATCAAAATATATTTCCTCAGTGAGAGTGCCGAGGCTTTGCCCTTCCAAGTGTTTCCTCAGCAGCAATGATACTCCAGGAAGTAGACAAATTCAGTTTATTCGACTGGCTCCGAGGACACAGATATGATCGGTGAAAATCCCAGATGTAAACAGCTGCCTGATGAAAGGGAGTAAAAGAAAAAAGAACAAACAGAATGCATAAGGTCACCGACGTATTTTAGAACGAGCCGGTCACAACAATGGATCAACACACGTGGGCGTGTTCGTGATGCCATGTGCACGATGCCCATTTGCCAAATAAGCTTAACCCTGAGTCTGCACCCCCCGGAGGACTGCAGATGTTTTCTTTATTTGCCTTTATGTTTTTTTTTTTTTAAATATAAATTTCCATGACAGCCTTCTTTTTTACCCGCTTACGGTTTTGTGTTTCCCCTGCTCTCTCTCCGTTTTCCTTCTGCTTCCCCTCATTTGGCCGATTAAACTGTAGAGTAGATTTTCGAAGCGCACACTGACAGATGAAGTGAGTCACCATTTGGCCAAATCATTATCCAGCATATGAGCTGTAATCCTGAGCATAAATTCCACTGGAGCTAAATCTGTATCTCTGTCTCAGTGTTAGTTTGGACTCACTCCTACTCATTTATATACTGTTGGATTATTAAATGTATAGCATCATATTTGATGACCGTGTAGATAAAAAGTGGGCTGGGTCCTGGTCCCTTGAGTCCACTGAGAGTAAAGGGAGAGGTATGCTAGAGCCCAGATTACAAATATCTTAGAGTCCCTGACGTACTGGGTGTTCTAAAGAGGGGAGCCAGGTGCTGATGAAGTCCAATGTGGTTAAGAGTTGGAGGGCGGTCAGGTAGGCAGAGGTCTAGGGGAGAATGGTTCTAGCAGGTGAGTCCAAAAATCAGGACACAGAGGTGGCAATGGAGATGGTTGAAATAGTGCTCTTAGCTGATGAGGAGGTTTCCTGGAACGAGGAGAAACAGGTAAGGACAAGACATGGGAAAGCAACAAGAGAACTTAAGGTTGGCCTAATTGCCACTGGTCTTTTAACACTGGAGATTATGATGTCAGCTCACCTGTGCAGGTTTCCCTCTGCATCTTCTCCGGTCTTTACCTACGTGGCAGATGTTGCAGTGCATAATGGGACTTGTAGTATAAGTGGTGGGAGTGCTCTTTACTGGCATGCCATTGATAATAGCCATATGAAATTTTCTCGCAGGCCTTGAGTTTGAAACCTGTGACCTAAACAGACCTGGCATTTCCAAAATAATATGGCAAAAAAAAAAAAAAAAAAAAGGCACTTAACTGGGACTGCACATTCTTTTAACAGTTCAGTCTGTCAGGGGTCTTGTGCTGCCTCTTTGACCTTTTGCAGCACACCGTGTTCCAATTTATTATGCAAGTGATATTTTTCTCAGGTTTTCCTAAATGGTCAATGCAAATGATGGTCAGTATAATTTTTAAGTAATGAACCGTTACAGTATAAATCAAATTTTATTGAACAAACCTCCCAATCAATAGCATTTTTTTTCAATAATAAAAAACTCCAAATGCACTGTTCCAAATTATTATGGACAACAGAGGTTCAAAACATTTTATAGGTTGTAAAGGACTACAAATGGTCATTTCCTGAATTTACAGCATTAAATGGACACATTTACTAAAATCAAAAGCTATTGCAATCAAAAACATTTTAAACAGGCCAAGTTAACATAGGACCCCCGCTTTGATCTCACCTTCACCGTTCTTGCATCCATTTAACTTGTGAGTTTTTGGAGAGTTTCTGCTTGGATTTCTTTGCAGGATGTCCGAATAGTCTCCCAGAGCGGCTGTTTTGATGTGACCTGCATCCCACACTCAGATCTTTGCTTGAGGATACTCCAAAGGTTCTCAATAGGGTTGAGGTCAGGGGAGGATGGTGGCCACACCATGAGTTTCTCTCCTTTTGTGCCCATAGCAGCTGATGACACAGAGGTATTCTTTGCAGCATGAGATGGTGCATTGTCATGCATGAAGATGATTTTGCTACGGAAGACATGGTTCTTCTTTTTGTACCATGGAAAAAGAGATCAGTCAGGAAGTCTGGTCATTTTCACACCTTCTGGACCCAAAAAATAACCACCTCCTTGCTCAAGTTGCAACCTTGTTGGGATGTGGTGGCCATCCACCAACCATCCACTACTCCATCCGTCTGGACCATCCAGGGTTGCACGGCGTTCATCAGTGAACAAAACTGTTTGGAAGTTAATCTTCATGTATGTCTGGGCCCTCTGCAACCGTATCTGCTTATGAGCGCTGGTTAGGGGTCGCCAAATAGTAGGTTTATACACAACTGCAAGCCTCTGGAGGATCCTACACCTTGAAGTTCGTGGGACTCCAGAGGTACCAGCAGCTTCAAATAACTGCTGCTTTGTAATGGCATTTTAGCAGCTGCTCTCTTAATCCAATGAATTTGTCAGGCTGAAACCTTCCTCATTATGCCTTTATCTGCACAAACCCGTCTGTGCCCTGAATAACCCACAAATCTTATCACAGTTGAAATATCTAATGTTTTCATACCTCGTCCAAGGCACTGCACTATTTGATGCTTTTTGGCAGCAGAGAGAGCCTTTCTCTTTCCCACATTGCTTGAAACCTGTGGCCTGCTTAATAATGTGGAATATCTTTCTTAAGTAGTTTTCCTTTAATTGGGCTCACCTGGAAAACTAATTATCACAGGTGTCTGAGATTAATTTCAGTGATCCAAAAAGCCCAGAGACACAATACCATTCATGAGGTTAATGGAAAAACAAAAAATGGAATCTTTATGACACTTAAATCCAATCCACGTAATAATTTGGAACACGGTGTAGAGTTCATAAAACCAGGAGCAGGCTGGGTTTCTGTGGCCAAGTTTGGGGCAGGAACAAGTGGAGTAGTTTGCTCTGTCTGCCCCTCTGGTGGCACGGATGAACCAACCCTGAACTCAGGGGCTTCTGGCATCACCACCAAATCCCTAGGGCCAGTCACACCATCCTCTAATGAAACACTCTGAGACCTCTTCCCCTCTCGGTCAGTGTGGGCTATCAAGTGATCCTGGTGCCTGCTTTAGATTTTTCAGATGTTCCACTTCCATTCTGTCCATGGTGTACTGGAAGATAGGGGACTGGATATGATGCCAAACACAAGGTGGTTGAATCTGAACAGTCCCTTATGTGTGTGTTAATTGTGACATATTTCTTGGACTCCTCATCAGCAATTGTTGGAATGCATGGCTTATGCTTCTCTTAGGCAATATTATTATTGCGCATGCTTTCACTGCTATGCAGATGATACCCAGTTATATTTATCTATGAGGCCAGATGGCACAGATCGCAGAAAATTCTGTGCAAATGGCAGACATTTGCAGAGAGTTGACGTACTTAACACGTGCGTTGCAGATGGCGGTGGATTGCTGTGTCGGTAAGACATACTGACAGTGGATATGGCAGAGTGAACCGGCATCCGCTGCTCATTGGCACCAAAAATCATTATGGATGGTCACAGAAGGGCTATAAAAAAGGGCTGCACCCAAGGTCTTTTCACAGTTTTTCTGAAGCCTGCATTATCCACCACCTTCAACCTGACTGCGGATGACTGTATAGCGGACTATTAGTGGACTGAACACGTGCATTATGGAGCCATCACGTGCATTGCGGACTGTCCGCCATGTCAGCAGATAAAAATAATGTAGCACCCAATTTTTGGTGGATGTCTGTAGGGCATTGCAGACAATTTCTGCATTTGCTCTGTGCATTTGCAGCCCTCTGCAGCTGATTTTGTGTCTGTGTTTTGTACTGTCTTTTTCTTTTCTCTTATTTTCTTGATTTCTCCTCCACTCACCCTCAACTGGTCACTGCGGATGGCTGTCCCTCCGTGAGCCTGGTTCTGACAGGGGTTTGTTTGAAGTGGTTGCTTGATTATTGGGGTTTTCTCACTGATATTGTTGGATCATTACCTTACAGTATAAAGCATTGTTGTGATTTGGTGCTATACAAATAACTCCTAATTTAATTGAATTCAATAATTTTCTCTCTAACACATGCATAGATGTACACAGATGTCTTACATAAAATGCCCTAACTGATTTTTTTCACACTTTGTTTAGTTCTTAAAAAAGAGTTTCAAGTGCTTTAAGGAAGAAAACCTTATATTCATTAATTCTGCAGAAAGCATGTGTCATTTAAAAAGTTTAAAGATTACAATCATCCTTGACTTTTTTTCTATCCAGAACTGTTCATTCAGAATCAGTGCATTGTTTAAACTAATAATGAAGTCAAATTTAATCCACAGGGTAAAATCGTCTTTCATTTTCCTCCTATGTGCTCTCCACAGTTCCATCTTTAATGTGACGACTCTTCAGTTTAACCTCCTTTATTTGGTTTTCCAGTGAGGCTCGTCTTCTCTGCCAGCTGTGCAGATTGTGAGCACACCATCTTGAGTAAGACTTATACAATAAACAAAAGAGGAAGATAAGCAGAAGTTTTTAAGTGTCAATCAGAGTGAAAATTCTCAGCATTACCCCTCTCTGGGGGTCTCTTTAGATGTCCCTGTCTTTATATTTCACTCATGCCATGTCGCCATTTGCATCTCAGGCATGAACATGGATCAATCATTGTAGGGAGAGAAGCAGTGGAGCGAAAGAATGAGAAAAGGTTTTAAAAACGTCCAAATGATTGGCTGCCTGCGCCGAGAGCTTGTCGGCCACAATATTTCACGCCGGGTTTAGCAATCAGACGAAATCAGCTGAAAGGAGATTGCTCTCTGTTCCTGGCGACACATGTTCGGGTAGCAGGATGCTATGGTTTTGCACTGCGGGCTCTATTGTCAGACTTAGAAATCAATTAAACTGATCTTAGCTAATAAAGTTGGCAACTGTAAGAGCACGCAGCTCAGCCTGGCAACACATGCTGTCATTACTCCAGTGATGCCTGTTGCTCAGCTGCCTGTCAAGTTGAATTCCCCTGAACACTGTGTGAGTGTGTGTGAGGCCTTGCCCCACTTATCTCATCCATCAGAGAATTTCAGTACTCCACCTGTCAGTCAGCAATCCCTCACTGTCAGCCGGAGTAGGGGGAAGCAGCAGCCTGATCACTTATTGCATTGTTTTTATATATATATATATATATATATATATATATATATATATATATATATATATATATATATATATATATATATATATATATATATAGTAAAATAGCCAGCTAGCTAGATATCAGCTGTGTGTGTGTGTTTGTGTGTGTGTGTGTGTGTGTGTGTGTGTGTGTGGGGTGCATCCGTCAGGCAGTTAGTGACACTGTTGATGTCTCAGTTGGTGTCAGCAGCTCCACTTTTCATCCTAAATGTGTCTGCAGTGATGCTGCAAGCCTTTCCAAGGCCATCACGCTTTGATCTTTAAGCAGTTTAAAAAAAGCCCTGGTGGTGACATCATCGCTCCAGTTAATGTCTCTAAACCAATCCGATCATCTCGAACCAACACTGTAGCATGATGTATTTTTTTATGAAATCTAAATAGTTTTGTTATTGAGCCCAAACCGTACTCAGCTCTGATATGCTCTTTTCCTTGAGCAGTTTCCAGGACACCACCATCACCTCAGAGGCGGGCAGAGCTGATTTTTAGCGCACCAGAAAATAAGCCAGCACCTTAATAGAGGTTTATCTAACCAGACATACTAATATTTGTTTCCCATGATTTCCATTTAAAGTGACAGGAGTGGTGTGTAAACAGCTGGTGTCCCTGAAGGGGATGGAGTAGAAGGGAAAAAAATGGAAAACACACACAAAACAGCCATCATCTTAATAGATGTTTACAGCGATGTTTGGGTCTGGTTAAGCCTTTGCACATCTCAGTACAAACTAATCAAAAATGAAACCACCAGCTTCCACCAAGATTTAGACCCGAGAATATCGCTGATGACTTCGTGAAGTCTTAAAGATGGTTATTCATGATTACCATGCTTTACACAAGTAACCAATATGGAGATTTATCCATCTCTCCATAGACTTCTGCAGGGGTGGGTTTTTTTGGAGGTCAGCCTGAAAATTAGCATTGCCCCCGTTCCCTTGACTGAATGTCAGTAGGATTTTTCCATAATATTTTGGATTATTGCGGAAAATAAAAGTAGAAAATTAAAGTTTATGATGCTTAAGTGTTCTGCTCAGCAAGATCATCTCTGCAAATTAAAGCCACATATTGATTTTTGAAGCTTAAATGCAAAGACCAGAAGTAAAATGCTAATATCAGGTTAGGGAGATGTCACACAATGATCACATAACTTCAGTCAGTGGTGGATGAAAGCCACTAATAATCATGCAGTACATTTAGCCAGCAGAGTCTCGAGGCTGTTCACAAAATAATCACACTTAATCGATTTAATATGGGTTTCTGGACACAGATTTCCCTCGTGGATACAAATCCCTCATCCATATTTTTATTTACTGTAAACAATTTGGCCTCTCAGCTTGACGAGCTCCAGCGTTTGTTAACAGGACAAAAGAAGAGGCAGAAACGGTCGATTCCAGTGGCCTGCAGTAAAGCTAGCTTCCAGAGACACTATCCATTTGCGACTACAAGGTGGTGTTTATTTACGAGCTGGAAGCAAACAGGCAACGGGAGCTGCTTCATGGGATAGAACACGGTTTGACATGCAAGGCGAAAGATCACTTTCAGTTTGGTGTATTTTCACTGATGGCTATTTTTAGATTACACAGGGCAAGGACTGCTCACCTTGCTTCCTCAGATGGAACACTACTGTCATTTTTCTTTTTCTTTGTATCAGGCTGTAAACACGCTGTTTAATGCTGCAAGGTTGAGCCTTTTTGGCACTTCCATGTTGCCTTCGTTGTTCAGCCCCCCGGGGTTTCCATTTGCTTCCACTTTTTCAAAGCTTTATTGTTTCGGCTGCATCGTTCACTCTGTAGGGTCACTACAACATATGTACTGCATACACAAAAACATTCCACGATGATGCTGAATGTTTCCAAAAGCCTCTGTGGTCTGATTTAGGCACTAGTTAGCAAGCGCTTTCTCTGGAATACATAATAGCTTATTTACATATTAAAATTAGTAACAAAACTAAAGCCTGTGTTAAGCACAGGTCTTATTTCAACATTGTAATAAAACATGCATTTAAAAAAATTCACCTGCAGTGTTTTATAACCACCATGCCAGTTTGCTGTCCTTCAAAATAAAAGCATGTAAGTTACAGAAGTAATAGTTTAAGCTCAGCATTGCCTGCTAAAAATGTCTTCTTTAAAAAGATGTTCTTAAATTTAGTGCAGGGCTACAAGTCATCTTGTCATTATTTAGTCTGCGAACGTCAAAGACACCCACAACCTTGATTTGGATAGGCAGTTAAGAAAATGAGCAGATGGATTTATGTCAAAAACAAATTTTAAAAATGCCAGTCCCAATTTCTGTGTCCAAGCTCATGACTTTTGCTTAAAAGATTACTAAAAATATTATTCATGAAAATATTTGGAGTATGAAAATAAGAAAAATTCATTATTTCAGCTCTCAAAAATAGACAAAAAAAATCACTATTATGGTAATATGCAAGGAACTCAGTCTAACCTTTCTGAATAATTACAGCTTCAGTGGTTTGCAGTAGAAAACGCCAGAGAGCAGAGTTCTTGCATCCAAGCTCACTGCCTAAAAATGTCTGCGAGCCACAGCAGAGCAAAGGACATTCAGAGAGGCACCTGGAACCTGAGGGGCACGCTGTGGAGAGGCTGCTTTGCTTTATAGGCTACAATGCAACGCATTCAGACAGGCACCAGTTTCTGAGACCCGTGCGGAACAAAGCGTATGTAGACAGACTTCAGACAGGAACACCGAGCCGTGGTGATAAATTGAACAGGAAACAACAAAAGTCTGGAAGATAGATGACAGCGCCACCTACGTTTGCTGTGAAACAACTTAACATGAATTCCATCGGCATCTTCCTTAGCTTTACGTTCCCCTCTCACCCTTCCTCACACGCATTTTGAACCGCTGTTGTTCTCGCCAGGATTCACTTGGTCAGAGATGCTCAGGGACACCAAACTTTTGTGTCAAACAGTATTTATTGATGTAAATGAGAAGAAAACTGAACAGATGTGAGACATCCATTGGTATCTTCCATGTGTGGTGATTGGTTACTTTGTGAGACACGGATAAGACACTGGACACTACTCAAAGCACCACAGATTTCCTTGTTACAGTGAATGTCTTGCACATCTTTCGGCTCTGGCGATTTCCACTGTTTCAGGAGTTTAATGTACTGCAGTTCTCTTTAAAGGATGGATTTTTTTTCCAAGTCTGTCCTAAAACAATTCTCAAATGAACAATGAAAAGATTTTAATATTTCCTCCTGTCCCTACAGACCATTGTTAGATCCTTCCATAGTGACAGGCTTCCATAATCACAAAACATCCTCAAAATTTGCAGTCTTTTTAGTTCCCTCCTTCTTCTTTCTGTATCTCTAAAGTGTTTCTGTGCTACTCTAGACTGGAAGAATAGAAACACGTGATATAAGTATACGACTCCTGAAGCCACATTGAACACTGGGATGACTTTTTACATGATACCTCCCCCCAGTCACTTACAATGAAACCACATTTGAAAGCCAGTATTAACAGGAGGGTTTAACACATTAACAAGAAACAGTTTTAACATGGTTGTTGGTGCCTTACCATTGTTTTAAGATGAACATGAAAAAATCTTATACCTTACTTCTGAGTTGCTGCTCCAGTTTAACCACACATACTGGTGATGTGCTTGGTTGTTAGCAAGAGGGAAACATAAATAAGGGCAGAAAGAAATATTGTGGCTCAGAATTGTCGGTATCCACCGCTGTGTTTTGGTGGAATCGGTTTTGCAAGTGGGAAGCTGTTTTATACAGTGGGCTAGCCACAGTTACGCTAGCTAGCCAGGGACATGTTAGTACTGCTCAGTCAAAAAAAAAAAAAAAAAAACTTTATATTTTGTCCAGGCTGTTCACCTAACTTGAACATTATTTTCCCTTGTGATTGTGCATAATTTCATTCAATAAAGAATTGTAATAGAGTTGGGGAAACTGATAGCTATAGCTAGCTAGTGTCGTAGCTTAGTCACTAACAAGAATAATTTCTTAGTTGCACCTGTAACATAAACTAATGCTTCAGCAAACACACACGCATGTGCACACACACACACACACACACACACACACACATAGTTACAATAGTGGATGGTGGTCGTGCATATGGCTAAAATATTAAATAAACATCAGTGAATGTCCAGGTAATTCCCGTGAGTCAAGAATTCAGCCTTCAGATAGCTCTCAAAGCTTTTGTTTCTGACAGTTTTTTCTACTTTTGGATTTGCCTGATGACCATCACAGGCTGTTAGCACAGAAGCTCCACCCACCTGTTTCTGAGGGGCAGCCAACCAGAAGAAAGGTGGCTTAAAGGGACTTGGAAAGTAGGTAAAATGGCTTGTTTCAGACAGAGGATGAGCTGAGGGGCTGCATCACAGCCCAACGTTAGATAAATAAGAATTAGTTCTAAGTGGCTCATGCAAATCTATTCTACTTGAATGCGAGAATAAAATGTGGTGGTGGAAATTAATATAAGAGGTCCCCTTTAATTTTCCACAAACTATAATTTTCACGGAGCAGCTCATAATCTGGCCGAGGAAGTTAAATAAAGCTGGATTGTACAACACAACTACAGTAGCTTCCTTCTTTTTTCCTTCCTGTTCCTTGGAAGGTCAGCACTCACAGAATGAATTGATTTAGCCATGAATGTTTTCAGTGACGCTATTGACAGGCCTCAAGGACAAACATTACGGGCTAGTTTGCACTCTGAAAACTGCTTTTTTTGGCATTCAATTTACATTGTCTTAGAAATATCACATATTTTTAATATAACAGTTTCAATTTAGAAGAACCTCTCAGCCTGCAAGCTTCCAGTTGTTAGCCTAAGCCTTAAGGCCTGTTGTTTCCATAGCATTTTAGAAAGGAGCTCAAGCAATATTTTCTCCCAGGGGTGCTCTAAATTATCTGCACCATGTACTTCCTCACACTAAGATATCACATACACACTAATGACAGCAGCCTCCAGGGGAACTTAAGTTCAAATAAATATACCAAAGGATCAGAACATACAGTTGCAGATGAAGCCTGTCAATGTGGCACCGATCTTCAAAAGAAGAGAAACATAATCGATGGTATTGTTGGCTGTAAACTATTTTCAGTGACTGTCCAAGGATGTGCTGCAGCGTATTTAGTCGGGGTATAAGATAAAACCAGAAAAGGTGCTGTATTTGTTATTATTTCCTCCATGAGCTTTGCCGCCATCGAGTTTGACGTAGACCTCGTCTCCAGAGTCCAAATGCAGCACGGCACTGTTGCTGGCGTAGTCATAGTTCTGGTCTGCATCCTGAGCTATAGCACTGGCTCGAACCTGGTTAAAAGAGAGATATAGAGAGAGAGCGAGAGTTCCTGTAACAAACACGGAAATAGGACTCAGCAGAAAAGTTCACATATACCTGAGAGGCAAAGGGAAGCAGCAGTGGTGCGTAAAATGGATAGATTCCAATTTTAAACTGCCAAGTGGGAGGTTGAGGGGACATTAGGTTACCAACAACATGGAGAAAAACAGAAGTTTGAACTGAACCATGAACTAATGACGTCAACTCCCCTTTCTGACCACACATCCAACTGAAGCTGTCTCATCTAAATGGGATTTACGCATGAGCGCCACCGCCAAACAGAGCGCACAGACAGACTCGGAGAGGACCTGAAATATCACTGATGTTATACTGAAAACATGAAAGAAACTGGATCTGTGGCCATATTTCCTTTCAATTTCTGCGCCACAGTGTGCGCTCTTTGGTGCGTAAAGTATATATTTAGGCACGAGAAAAGTAATTTTTGTTTATATCTATCATAAACCGCAACAGCTTTAAATTCAGCTTATAATTAGTCGGTGGTCCTCCCCCCCCCCCCCCCCCGTTCATCCTACCTGTCCGTTTTTGCACAGGTCGGCCCACATGCTGGTCCCGTCTCCTCCCCGCATCAGCACATGATACGTGAAGAAATAGATCCCGGACACATGGCAGGTGAACTTCCCGGTGCTCGGATCGTAGTGGTTCCCCAAGTTTGTAATCACGTCGTCAAACTTTAACACTTCATATCCCTCGTGCGGATTTTTCAGACCGACGTAAAAAGCGATCCTGAAACCGCTCGCAGTGGAGTTGACACCCTCTGTCTCGCTGTTGTCACTCCCCGCAGCTCCGGTCAGCGCAGGGAATGATAGTTTAACGTCGCCGCGCTCTCCCGGTGGACCCCTAGGACCAGGGGGTCCCGGTTCGCCCGGTGGGCCCCTAGGTCCCGGTTTACCCGGCCGCCCTGGTTCCCCGCGGCTCCCTTGCGCCATCGGCGGAAGCGGAGCCACCCCGTTCATGTTCTGGATCACCTCCATGGCAGTGGCGCCTCCCGGTTTGGGGCTGTACGGGTCGCAAACCATCCGGCAGGTACCCATCATCTCATAGTAATGAGCAGTGGTTTTAGAGGTGCGGATCAGTAGTAACGGGACAGCAATGGCTAGAACTAACAAAACCATCGCGACGACGGTCACCAGAAAGACCACGGACCACTTCCTCCGCGCCGTTCGGGGACCAATGGACGATAAAAAACCCGTGGAGCGGCTCTGGGGTGGAATCGTGACAGAGGACAAGGGGGGATTCAAGAAGAGAAAAACAAAAGAGATGAAGTTCAGTAAGTGCGCAGAACTCGCTCTATCTCATCTAATTGGCGTCTTCTAGCCTCTGGGCAGCGGATCTGACCGGAGAGAGGGCGCGCGTCTTGGCTGGCTGGCTGGCTGGGTGGGTGCGCGCGGACAGATGCCGCCAGCTGTCAGAGTTAGAAAGGATGAGACCGGAAGATAGGGGATGTGGCCTTCAAATTAAGACCCCATTTCACTGACGGATGAACGCAGTAATCTCGAGATTACAGAAGAAAATAAAGTGATGTAAAAGCTTTATGGCGACGTTTGCGCCTAGCGATGGAAGTCAGAACCGAGAGGATGCAGTTAAGACGCATCAAGCCTGCTATCTGAAGGTCACGTGGACTGTAATTTCACTACAGCAGTCCGCAGTTTAGCGGTGATTACTTTGAATATTTACTGAAGCGTTACATTAAATTTAGAGTACAGCCATTGCAGCAGGGTCTTTACCTTACAGCATAAAGCAGGCGACTGTTGCGCTGACGCTACAGAAATAAAAATAAACTGAATTGAAAAATTAACAAATAAATGATGATATTAAAGTAATAAAACTGTAATTAAATTATTTGACCAGAATGGAGTCCTTACACAGCAAATATTACCGGTACTTTTAGCTTGAAAAAACTGAAACGCGTTAGTGTTTCTATTCTGCTGCTTTTACAGAAGTGAAACATCTTTATGATGTGTTGCATTTGTTACTTCTCTACATTTATATTTGAAAAATACAGTAATCCTAGTTTCTCTAGAGGTTAAAATTCGACATGCAACTACACAGCTAACACATCTGTACATTAATAATGAAAACCCCAAATCAGAGGGGAGTGGCAAAGGCGGCGAAGGATCGGGCTCCTTTTTTGTGTGGAACTATATAATGTGCTAAATAATACACCCACTAAAAGCTATTCTGCTAATCATTGATGTAACGTGAAATAATTGTAAATTTGACTCCCCCTCACATGCCCTCACAGTGGTTTGCTCCACTGCCTAGCATTCCCTAACACCTTTACCTGAGCTATGCAGGAAGCCCTTTGGGCCTCTTACTGTGTACAAAATTGGCTGTAATTCAATCGGGGGCACAGCAGAGGGCGACCTAAAGATAATCCACAGTGAATAGAAGTGAATGCAAGTAAAAGACTCAAATAATTCTTTACACCTTTAATCAAAATACTTTTCTAAAAAGCTCAGGTTTTATTTTAGATTTGCAAATGCAGTATCGACAATATGGGAGGGCTGATATCTTTTAGCTATTCTTACGGGGAAGCCGATTTTGATTGTTAAACATTTGCTTTTATTTCTACAAGTGTGACAGGAAATGCCCTGATTAGTTTTCAATGACTTGACAAAAAAAAAGCTAGCTGCATAAAGCGCATGAAGTTTGCACAGATGTTATTCAAAATGGCAATGACTGTCAGTGTTTGCAGACAGAAAAATATCCCCGTCTTGTTGCCGCCTGCTTCAATCCATGCATACATACACCGCCTTAAAGAGCCACGTGACTGCATATTTAGTTTCACAAATATTGTTTATGTAGGCGGAATAAATTACAGGGCAAATGTATTCATTAATTCCCTTGATGGAAATGAGGTTTTCTAAAACAGACATATTTATTCTTCTGTTGAGACAAATTAATGGAAAGTTTGGGGGCTTAAATCGTCTCTTGATCTGTCACCATTTCCAAAATGTTTGCTTTTGCTCGCTTTGGCTCCGTGCAGTCTGTTCGCACAGATGCTGGATTTTGCACTTGTCATCATAAGTAGATGAAGAAGTAATAGCTCGGTAGTTAAATATATTAAAGGGTTGTTTTTATTTTTTATTTTTTATTTTTTTCGGGCTAAAGTCATAATTTAATGAGGAGCAGCTGAATGCATGACCAAATATTTGACTCAGACCATGAGGGGCTCTTTCAAAGTCACATCAGAGGCTGGCTGAGGGCAGGTTCGCAATGGTGATGTCATATGACTGACATCACGTTTGCGCTGGTCACTTTGCACACAGACATAGAGGAAGTGGGGCACCGAAAGGAGACATGGGGGTGGGGGTGGGGGGGCAGTTAATATATGCAGGAAGTGGACCAGAGATGTCTAACTGCTGTTGACACCTTCCAGCTCTGAGCTCCCCGTGGCTGCAGGGACATATTTGATGTCTTGTTTCACATCGTCACTGCGGGCCTTGAATGTAGATTTGGATTGTCTAGCAAATTAAAATTCTTGACGTGCATGGGCAGTCATTACTCCAGTGCATACAGATTTGTCTTAAATGCCTCGACAGCCTCTTTTTATTTCCTTCCCGCTGAGGCCACTGGGCTCTTCTTACTATGCGCTTTATGAGCTCGTCAGTGGAATAAGACTATTGTTAATGCCATTCATTGGCTGTTTGCAAAGGCCGCAAGCTTTTGAGAGACTCAATAAAGAGAACCTTTGCCCATTGAAAATAAAAAGTATCTATTGATTTCATTCTCAAGCTCAAAAAATTTCCCCAAAAGCCCTGAAATACTTCAAAACGGCGGGTCAGCGGAGCTAAGCACCTGGAATTGGAGCACAGGCCTCCCATCCACGACAGAGGCTTTAGAGATCAAGGCGACGTGGAGAAATCTTCAGAGGCTGAAGACAAGGCTTAGTTGAAGCCCTTGTGCAGCACCCTCTCTCCCTCCTCCCTCCTCCAACCAATTCCAGCTTGTGCTCAGCTCAACTCTTAACTCCCCTGAACATTGGTTCAGCTGGGCTTTTCCTCATCTGAAGGTGAAATCATAAAGGAAACCGGGGGTTAAAATTTGTGGATGCAACAGTCCTGGCAACGCTGCAAAAACAAGGGGAAAAAAACCAGGAAGTAATTAAAAGCAAAAGAAAAGTCTTAAAATAAGTATGCACGAAGGCACACAGAACACAGTGTGACCCCGGCTGCAGAAACGACCTTTACCCAGGATTAGTACAGTGAACTGCATCCTCGGGCCATGGTGAGCCATGCAGGACACACTGTCCGCATTAGGCACTGCAGCTTCTGAGAATACACTGCCCTGCAGCACTGCCATGCTTCTAATCATGTTAGCGCACAGCTGCGTCGCACACATGAGCCATACATTGAGACAAATGAGTCAGCCCATCATTAGGTCACTCAGTTTAAATTGGGTGTAATCAGGGACGACAAGAAACTGATATAGGAAGTTTTAAGAAGACAAAAAGTACGGTTTCTCAGAAGGTTTCTCGCTTAAGAAATGAAACACGTGTTGGCGTTACTGAACACGCATATGCTTGGATCTGTCAACATCCACGAGGTCTACAGCCACCTGACATCTGCATCTCTACATGGGATACTCACCTCTTTGTATTAAAATCTTATAAGGGAAGAATTTTAATAACAACATGCACGTATGAGAGTTGACTTCCTTGTTTACCATGTGGACCAGCATCCTGGTTCGTGGGTCGTTGACTCAGTCTTCGTGAGTTTTATGGGGGGGGTGTTGTGTTCCTCTGTCTGGTTATGATGGTTTGGTTTCCTTGTGTTTATGAGTTTTTCTGATCCCTGAATTTCTCTGCTGTATTATTATTGTCTCCAGTTTAGCTATGGAGGCTGTGAGGTTGCTGAGTTCTCCTTGCGATCCCTTCCTGATTCCCCAGTCAGGTCTCTGTTTGTCTTGTCTCTCTGTGTTCTGTTTCCAGGGTTGCCTGGTTTCCCTGTTTAGTTATGCCAGTTTGGATATTTGAGTGTGTGTCTTCAGTCTCATTATTCCTGATTTGTTCTCCCTGTGTTTCCCATGTCTGGTTGTTAAGTCTCCTCCAGTGTAGGTGTTCTCATGTTTTAGTACCTCCTGTTTTATTTTGTCAGCCGCTTGTCTCTTGTTCTCTGCTGCTGGCCTGGCTGGCCCCCCAAATTGTACTGTTTCCGCTGTACTGTTATATGCCCATGAGAATAAGTCACGACTTCAATCCAACAGAACACCTTTGGGATGAATTAGAGCGAGCCAGGCCTTGTCATCCAACATCAGTGTCTGACCTCACAAATGTGCTTCTGGAAGAATGGTCAAAAATTCCCATAAACACTCCTAAACCTTGTGGAAAGCCTTCCCAGAAGAGCTGAAGCTGCTATAGCTGCAAAGGGTGGACCAATCATATTAAACCCTATGGATTAAGAATGGGATGTCACTCAAGTTCATATCTGTGTGAATGCAGACAAGTGAATACTTTTGGCAGATTAGTGTACTTAGTGTACTCCCGCTGATTATATCAACTTTGCTGTGTGGTGAACAAAGGAACGGGTCCATCAGACACTGTTTCTCGCACAGGGTGAATTCCCGGTCAGACACTGTAATTGCATTCATCTTGTATTAGCCAGAAATAACCGTATTCATTGTGAGTAAAACGTCGCAGCAGGTTAATGCTAATCTGCGTGAGAACCTGTAACTGACCCACAATAAAACAGCGAAGAGAACTGCACCATCAGCTCCTGTCTCAGCGTGTGACCCCAATCCCTGATGAAGGGCACTAAAGACACCTCTGCCCCGGATGGCTCTGATAGAAATGCCTTCCTGCCTGCAGCATTTTGACACTGAGGTCCTGTCAGATGTTAGCATCGCATCACTGTACCTGTCCACCTGCAGGCAAACCTTTTATGCCCTTGCCTTTCCTCCCCTGTCACAGTATTTCAAATCAAACTATTTGGATTCATGATGAATTTTGCTTTGCTTTCATTCATTTGGAAACATAAACAATTTGTGGAAGGTTCATTTTTTAATATTGAAAGGTTTTATTATAGACAAGCCAGAAAAGTATGCTTTTTGTTCCTTTAACACACGTGTCAATAGGCTGCTGCATTCACTCGAATTTTAAAGTCAGTGGGTTAACGCACCAGGAGAAAGCGGTAATCGATACCAGTTCATGAAACCTCAACATTTCATACTTGTATATTAAAGATATAAACAAACTAGAGGCCATAGCTGAGTGTGAGTGAGGGGGAGAGGCTGTGTGTGTTTGTGTGTGGTGGCACTGATGCAGCACAGCGAGCCGGGGGGATTCAACCTTTTGCAAGTGGCAAAGGCAGACATGATGAAGTCATGTTGACAGTGTGTGTCCCGCGGTCAGGCATCTTTTAAACACACATTTGCTTTTGCTTTTCTGTCCTAATCCCAAGGCCACTTTATCAAATACTCCAATTTTACAGCATTAGGGAAAATGTGAGGCGCCACTATCTAATTTACAGCGGGAGACTATCAGAGGTGCAACTCCTGCACCAAGCAGGCCAGGCAGTTTGGCATGCGCCGCTAAAATGATTGTTGCAATTGAGTCTGCATCACCGTAAGGCCGGACATAGACTGTATATAAAAGATAGATGGATGTCTACTGCGCCGTCACACATTAGCTGCCAAGATTCAAGCTGAGTGTTTTCGCCACAGGCTTCTTGGTGTTTTGTAATTGGACATGAAGAGCAGCTGGCAGATTTGAAACTGAGCATACTACATGCTCAAAGCATACCCTGCTTTATACTCTGATCAAAAAACTCACCAGGACAGTGTTTATGAGTGTGCTCTTTAACCCCGTGCTGTTAATGCTTGGTTGTTTACAACGTCCTACATGTTAAATGCACGTTAGCATTATAGAATGTCCTCACCCAGAAAATGACCCCTTCTAATGTGTGCTGCTGCCTTCACCTTTAGTTGGGACTGTTCCTTATGGAAGCTTGCTTCCACCATGAAAAAAAAAAGCCATCCGTATCTCAAATTTTTGCATTAATAACTCAAAATTTCGACTTAGCTCTGCCAATCAGAAAGCTCCGTGATCCGTACATCGAAATTTAGTTATTAATGCGTAAATGTGAGATGCACAACTCAAAATTTCGACTTATTAACTCCAAATTTCAAGAAAACAACTCAAAATTTTGACTTAGTAACTCAAAATCTTGAGTTACGGATGGCAATTTTCTTTTTTTTAAGTGGCAGGAACAAGCTTCCATAGTTCCTGACCCTTAGTTTAGGCCGCCCTTTGCTGTAACAGGGCGATGGGTGGGGCACACTCTGGACAGGTCTCCAGTCTGTCATGTGTAATTAACAGCGAGTGCACTGTTTCAGAAACATTTACATGGGTTATTATGGGTAGGCACATACAAACTAGTATGATTGTTAAGTTGGAGAACTTGTTGGCGCATTAACTCGTTAGCACTAAACTGCAGGGACTCAAATTTTGATCCAACAATCGCACAAGATGAAACGTTGAGAAATCACTGAAGTCTTTGCAACTAATCCTGAGAGGAACATTTCATTATAGTCCACCTGCTCATTTGGCAGTTTAAATCCTATCTGCCTCAACAAACTATGTCTTCCTAAGCTATCGCTATCAACATCAGCCCCTTAAATATGTGTTATGTCACAGCGGTCAATTCTCGATCCAGAGCGGCTCTCTGGTTGTTATGCCTGTAGCGTGTCTGCTACTGTTATTATGCTGATGAGTCACAGTTGCATCTTTCTTTGTTTCTTCCCCTCAAGCCCGACATAATCCGGCACAACCTTCCTGCCCTTACATAATTGTCCCCCATTTTCAAAGGCTCAAAATGAATTGGAAGAAACTATTATATTAATGTCCTTCAGTTGCTGCTTGTGTGTGTTTCTGCATTTAGTTTTGTATTTAATAATTGAAAAGCATGCTCTGTTGGGTTAAAATCAGGTGACTGACTTGGACATTGAAGAATATCTCATTTCTTTGCCTTGAGAATCTTGGGGTGCTTTTGCAGCATGCTCTGGGTACTCGCCCATTTGCACTATGAAATGCTCTTTTCTCCTCCCATCATTCTGGTACAGGTTAATGCTGGTTTCATCTGTCCAAAGATTTTTTTTTCTTCTGAACTGTGCAGGTTCTTTGAGTTGTTTTTGAAATCTGGGCTTCCTGTTTTTGAGCGTAACCAGAGGTTTGCACCTTACTATAAATCCTCTGTACTTCTATTCATGAAGGCATCATGAATCTAGACTGACAATGATACACCTATCTCCTCGAGTGTGTTCTTGACTTGGTTGAATGATATGAAGGTATTTTTCTTAACCACAGAAACATTTCTACAATCATCTATTATGATCTTCCAGGTCTTTTGGTGTTCCTGAGCTGGTCGCTGCAGTCCTTCTTTTTAAAAATGTAACAGATTGGTGATTTGGCCACTTAAAATTTTGCTGTTACTGATGGGAGGGCGTGTGCGCACTAATATTTCCTTGGACCTCACTGCAGTGAGAGTTGCAGTGAACAGCTACAGCTACCAAATGCAAGCAGAACACTCAGAATCAACTCCAGAGCATCCACCTTCTCAGTTTGTCATGTTATAATGAGGGAACCTCACCTGTCCATGGAACTGCTTGTCAGTGACATGTCCAATTACTTTTGAGCTTCTGAAAATGGGTGACTGTGTATGAAAATGGCTTTAAGTCAGAATCAGAATCAGAATCAGAAATACTTTGGCTATATGCACAGATAATTTGGCTATTTAGAAAGTCCAGAACAGGTAATGTAATGCTTTTGCTAAACCCCTGTGAATTAAATCTGCACTTCAATCACATCTTGATTGCTTTATTTTAAATCCACTGTGGTGGAGTACAGAGGCAAAATTACAAAAATGTGTCATTGCCCACAAACCTATGGACCTAAGTGTATAGATGGCAAACAAAGAAATACATCTTTTTGGCTGAGACACTAGCTTCATATTTTAAAAACTGCTGGAGCAGTTTCTTTCTTTCTTTCTTTCTTTCTTTCTTTCTTTCTTTCTTTCTTTCTTTCTTTCTTTCTTTCTTTCTTTAACAAACACTTGTAGCCACACTTGTGTATTATGTGAAAAGTGGCTCTGCACAAGTGTTTAAACCCTGCTGTGTAGTAATTACCTGTTTTGCTATGTGACTAAACAAGTATTAAGAGCCTTTATTTAATCCTACTTCAGTAGCCCAGCAGTACAAAATATTTACTACCAAAATATAAGATTTGCTCTATAGCTGATGTGGGGGCACCAGGGGAAGTCATTATATTCCACCGAGGGTGTTGCCAGCCAATGCACACACACACACACACACACACCCTCTGGACGCTTTTTATTTCTTAGGCTCAGAAATAAAGAGGAAAACGCGCAGGTATCCAGCAAATAAGGCAACAGCCTGATTGTCTTTACCGTGTGCAGAGATCAGGTCTGCTGCCGTGTGAAGTCGCCTCCTTTAGTACAGGAACCACACATGTAACAATTAGTGTGCAGCTCCGCTTTATCTGCCCTACACATGCGGGGGGCGTGGTTTTAACGCCCGCGTCATCTTATCAGGAAGAACGGCTCCAGTTTACAGAAAGCTTCATGGAAGAGTGCAGCCTGAACACCTACAAGCGAACAAACTGTATTCGTGTAAGTACTGAAAAGGGTCCTTTTATGTCAGAGAAACTCTTATTTTATCAAAATGCGCCTTTTTGTTTGCCCGCGTCGTCGTGTGTGTGTCAGCGAGGGTAACTTCTTCGGACGTGAAGTTTTCACGAGTTGACTCAAGGGCAAAAAAGCCAAGTGGCTTTCCAGCCCGCTTTTTCGTTTTGATGCCAGAGTCCGTGTGGATTTCAGTCGGTTTAAGGTCGAGTCGTTCTCCGATCCAATTTTAGCAAACGATTAAACATTAACTGAGACAGTTTCTGAGTTATTGTCTTTTCCTAATTAATTCGGCATGCACCTCTGTGGTTATTAAAGTACTGCACACCGTGTTTTACGTTCTCCCGTCCGCGTCCGTGAAGTTTGTTTTTACTGGATAGCAGCTTTGCGTTGATGGTGCAGAGTTGTGGATCTATGACATGCCAGTTGTCACATCTGTGCTCTAAAAAGGTGCTGCTAGAAACCTGCTGGCAGGTTCAACCTGTTATACATCTGTTATTAAGGTGTTTCCCATTTATTTTAGGTCTCAGCTACATCTGTCTCTGCTGATCTGTGAGGGCGCCATGCCTGATGAGATGTCGAGGGCTTTAATCCGAGAAAGAGCCGGGGGCTCCAGACACCTTGAAGCCTCCACGTATGAACCCAGCGCTCTTGTGATTGGCATCCTTGGCACCGGCGACTTCTCCCGCTCGCTGGCCAGAAGGCTGGTGGCCTCCGGGTGTCGGGTTGTGGTGGGGAGCCGAACCCCCTCGCGCTCCGCGGCTCTGTTCCCCGAAGAGGCGGAGGTGACATATGCAGCGACACTGACACTCACATTCACACTCACAGTGTAATTTCTGTTTTGTTTAGTTTTTTGTTTCCATCCCTCTGGTGATAATTATATATTCCTTTGACTTTCCCCACCAGTGATAATAGATGTTGTTGTCACACTACATAAACATAGCTACTAGGTGATCTTGGTTTATGGAGAGAAGAAGATGAGAGTCAGCTGTGTTAAGGGGGTGAGCTCGTACAGGAGTTAATCCGTCAATTTTCACAAGCCACTGATATTGTTATTTAAAGGCGACCTGTTATGCTTTATGACTTGTATTAAACATGGCCAGCTCTTCATATATGTCCAAGTAATCCCTGTCAGCCAAAAGCTCAGACTTCCCAAAGGCTCTGTGATGTGATGTCAGTGACTCTGGCAGTCAGCAGAAGCCCCAATCACCTGCTGTTAAAGCTCTTCTGGTGGTGAAGGGCAGCCAATCAGAAGAAGGTTGGCTTAAATTGAGGGAGAATTGAGCTAATCAGGTTTGATTCAGACAGAAGATGAACTGAAGGGCTGCACCAAGGCCCAGAATAAGATAAATAACCCTGGTTCATTCACATCTACCCTAGTGGATTTCAAGAACACAAAAATATATATGTAGCTGGAAATCATGATGGCAATAGCAAGGAGTGGATGGATATATAAGCTGATTTTTGTGTGTGTGTGTGTGCGTGTGTGCCCTTATAGGTCCTGGAAGTCAGAGTTGTGTTATATTAAAAACTTTATTGTGGCACTGCCATAAACGGGCACTAACTGAACTGCAGTAGATCCCGTGGGTCATGGACTCATGTGACAGTGTAATCTCACCCAGACTGTGACACGAGACCATGACTGATAGTCATGTGGGCTCTTCTGCTCAGGTGTGCTTCAGCAGTGTGTTTGGGATCATTGTCATGCTGAAAAATGAAACTGTTGCCATTCAGATGCTTTCTAGATGGTTTAGGATCCAAATCAATACTTTCCTGTGTTCATAATTTATTAATTTTGATGAGATCTCCAACACCACTGGCTGAAATTCAGCCCAAACCATGACAGAGCCTCCACTCTGTTATGCTTGAATGATCCATAGGTTGGTGTTAGGTGGCTTAACAATAGCAGCAAAAAAGACATTTGTCTGAAAATGGTACAAGAACTTGATTGAAAGTGAGTGAAAAAGCAGCAAATGTCAGGAAAAAAAAACTTTGAAAGATGTTCAGAAAACCTGGAAAACTATTGCTGAAGACTGTGTTTAAAAATTCCAAGAAAGTCTGGCTGCTAAATATAAAGAAAGCATTGAACATTACTGTAATAACATGTTATTACCACCTGTTTATCCATTTGGAAGCTACAAGAGGAGGCTTATTGGTTTATTTGAGTATGAAAATCCAATAATCCCAATGAAATGAGTTTTCTGTTTATTTATATTCTGTTTATTTTTTTTGACTAAGTCTTCTATGGTTGCTGTCAGTAAAAATGTACCACTGAGACTGACAGCGGCCAACTAAAAGAGTGAGTATTTCTGTATTTGTCCACCAGGTGGCCTCACAGATTGAGGCTGCAAACCAAGCAGATCTGGTCTTTGTTGCTGTGTACCCTGAGCACTACTCAACACTGGTCCACCTGAAGGCAGCACTAGCTGGAAAGGCTCTTGTGGATGTCAGCAATGGTTTGCTGATCAAGCAGGAAGGGCCCTCCAATGCCCAACAGTTGGCTGATCTGTTTCCCGAGAGTTCTGTGGTCAAAGGGTTTAATACCACATCGGCCTGGACGCTCCAGGCAGGACCGCGTGATGGAAGCAGACAGGTAGGATACATCATCAGCCGCTGATAGTCTATTCACATTCGCGGAAGTCTTGCAGTAGTTCTGGCTTCAAATGAAATGTGTTTCTAGTCTCTAAACGTCTTCATCTTTCTGCCGTCTTTGTCTCCAGGTTCTGCTCTGCAGTGACGATCAAATGGCCAAGAGCTCAGTGATGCAGCTTTGCCGCAAAATGGGCTTCATCCCCGTTGACATGGGTCTCCTCTCCTCTTCACTGGAGATCGAAAACCTCCCACTGTATCTGTTTCCATCGTGGCGCACCCCGATTGTCTGCACCCTGGCCCTGTTCATCTTCTTCTACCTGTATAACTCCATCCATGATGTCTTGCACCCCTACATCACAGGGGGGAAGAACAATTTATACAAGTTGCCCATTGAGATTGTAAATGTCACTTTCCCATCTGTGGCTTTGGTTATGTTAGCACTGGTCTACCTACCCGGTGTGATTGCTGCCTTCCTCCAGCTGTGGCGGGGCACTAAGTACAACCGCTTTCCCAATTGGCTGGACCACTGGTTGACCAGGAGGAAGCAGTTTGGGCTGTGCAGCTTCCTGTGTGCAGCTCTGCATGCTATTTACAGCCTGTGTCTTCCCATGAGGAAGTCTGCCCGCTTCCAGATGCTCAACAAGGCCTTTGAACAGGTTAGATGAAGAAGTTCAGATGTTCCATGGATCTAAAAAAACAGGAACACTTAGGGGAAATGGGCACATTGCTTAATAGAGCTTCACCCATATAGGATTTTTAAGACCGGTACCAATACCGATACCACCAATACCGATATTTGGGATGTCTAAAAATCTGATATACTGGCCGATAGTTTTTCCTAACATTTGTTATGCGTAATTAGTTGTGAGCCCCTACTAAGATAATATGACACTGCAGTTTAAAAATAATTTCATTTTATAATAACAACAAGTTGCGGATTACTCATTTATGTTTTGCCTGGATCAGCTGACTGTTCTATTTGTGGCAAACAGGGAAGTTATTCCAACACAGATACATTGGCAAATGTCTAATATTGGCTGATATATTGGCTCTAACGCTTAAGTTTGCTTTAAAGTGTTAAAGGAGCATGCATCTGAAAAGACAGTTTCAATTTCTAATTTTTTTAAAATCAAAATCCGTTTGGATAATGTTTCGTGTTGTGCAGGTGAAGGCCGGCCGCGCAGATTCGTGGGTTGAGGCGGACGTTTGGAGGATGGAGCTGTACCTGTCTGTGGGCATCATGGCTCTCGGGCTGCTCTCTCTGCTGGCTGTCACCTCGCTGCCCTCAGTGGCCAACACTGTCAACTGGAGGGAGTTCACCTTCATTCAGGTAAGCAGTCACACGTACCCAGATACTTCATGTTAGCATACGCTGTCAAACGGGCATGTTTTTATACTCCTTGCTTATAGAATGATGGTCAAAGACGTGGCAGACAGGCTGGACATTTGACTCATCGACATACAGACAGGCAGATGTGCAGACAGATGCACACTGCGGCTCTTACACCGTGTAGTGAATGTCTGGCAGTAGGACGCGTATATAAACACTGACTCTTAGTGTTTGCAGTCCTGCAGCCGCCCCAGATTTGCTGTTAAACTTGTGCTGTGACAAAGCCGTTTGGAGTGTTGTGACTCAGTTTGCACACACACTTCCTCCTATCCTCTCCTTCAGACCCCCCCCCCCATTGCCTCCAGTTTTCCAGGACTTGAAATCTGTCTGTGCCACTTTTCCCATTTCATCTTCCCTTAATCCGGTGGCCTTCAGATTAGTCACATGTTGACAGCTTGTGCGATGAAAGCACTTCTGGACTCGATGTCCACGGCATGGGTGCAGGGTTTTTTTTCTTTCTGCATTCACTCTGTCAGACGTAGGAACTGTCAGAGTATCCGGAAGCCTGTTTTTGGGGGTCTTTTTTAGCGTCTGCTTCCGGATGGGAACTCTGTGAGTGATCTAGGTATACTGTAATCTAGCAACTGGCATGTTTAAAAAAAATCAGTACAGAGATGAGCGGTGTAAGCAACGGTTGGCTCTAAAAATAGAACAAAACACAGAGAAATCAATGAGGTCGTTTGACACACAGCAAAGTAACGCACTCTCAGAAAACACTGAAACGGGAGAAGAACAGAGAGAGCTGCACGTCCTCCCGTCAGGCTAAACTTCTTTTTTTGGCTAAACTTCTGCCTTATTTTCATGAAACAAGTGATACAAACAAACCCTCATGAACGCTACTTACTCCAACTGATTTCGGTGGTTGTAGTGAGTTGCTGTGCTAAATGCCAGCCCGCTAATGTGCTAGGCTATCATTTTAATCAGTGGTGCGAATGCAGCAAAGAAAAAAAACAAAAAAACTCAGAAGTTTGTAGTTTGTAGGAGATGGTTGGTTTAAAAGATGCCATCTTTTTATATGATTTAGTTTTTAATATGTGTATTTGAGCAAGACTGATATTCCATATTCACCTGTTAGACCTCATGTCAGACCTCCTGCTTCTGCAGATGAACATGTGGAAGGATTCAGGGGAGTAACCTGCAGCTCGCGCTGCCTTCACGTTGCTCACAGTCTCCTCTGGTCAGCTTCAGCCATGGAGCAGTTGGCTGTCGGCCTCGGCTCTCTGACGCTCGCCTCATGTCTGCTGTTCAGGTCCCCTGCGAGTCCACGGGAGCCCCCGAGCCTCCCTCCACTCTCATCTGCGCCTGCAGACTCCCTGGCAGGGACTGGCTGCTGCCCTTGCAGGGACGGCTTTTACGGTCGAAAACACCCTCTGGCCTGGGCCTCATAACTCCCTGTTAGGACTCTTTGCCCCTGACCAGCCCACCTCCTGTTTTTAAAAATGTATTTTTGCTTTTCATTTGAATCAAAATCTCAGGGAAATCCCTTGGCACTGCTTTACGGACTGAGGCAAAGTGGAAAACTGTTCTGTGATCAGACAAATTAAATAGTTTAAATTGTTTTGGAAAACATGGCTCGTCAGCAAGACAATGATAAACTGCATCCTGCAGCCATTACAACAACACGGCTTCATAGTAGAAGAGTCCAGGCGCTGAACTGGTCTCCTGAGTTCCCAGATGTTTACAGACTGCTGTCTGATGAATAGATATAGATATAGATTATCTATACATCTAAATCCCACTCGCCCTGTGGGCGGTCTTTGGGTGCTCTACCAAGAGGCCTGGGAGCTTGAGGGTTCCTGCGCAGTATCTTAGCTGTTCCCAGGACTGCGCTCTTCTGGACTGAGATCTCAGACGTTGTTCCTGGAATCAGCTGGAGCCAGTTCGGGGGTCTCTGCCCCGAATGTTCCGATTACCACAGGGACCACTGTTACCTTGGAGCATTGGGGGTGTAGCAGTTCCCCAGACGTTTGGTTCATATGTTCTTACTTCTTATTTCTCCAGACTCAGTGCAGAGGTGACTTTTCTTTTTGTTATCAATATGCAGTTAACACTGTGGTGTTTATGCTGCATAATGAGGGTCATTTAAAAGTTGCTGCTTCTCCTCTGACAGCTGTTTGAAAGCAGTGGCATGAAAAAAGTCAAAAGTCAAGTGGAAGCTGTGACTCAGTGAGCTAATGTAGTGGAGTCTGGTTTAAAAAGCTGCAGGTGGGGGAAACGATGATTTTAATGGTACATTTTGTGAACCTAAAGCTGAAGCTAAAAATTGTGATCTGTCTTGTAAGTTTTCAAAGGTATTCATTAGTCCCTTTTTTTTTTTCTACAGTCCACTCTCGGTTACTGCGCCTTATTCATGGGCACCCTCCACACCCTCATCTTCGGCTGGAATCGCGCCTTCCTCTCAGCCCAGTACCACTTCGGCCTGCCTCCCACCTTCCTCCTGGTCCTCATCCTTCCCCTCGCGGTGCTGTTGAGCCGTCTGGCTCTCTTCCTACCCTGCGTGAACCACCGGCTCCGGCAGATCCGCCGCGGCTGGGAGCAGAGCCGGCACGTCCGCTTCACTCTGTCAGACGAAGACTGCCTCAACGGCCTGGAGAACATCAGCAATGTGTGAGAACCGCTGTTTTAAGCGGCGTTTATGGAAATCCAGACTCATGAATATAAAGCACATGGAGGATGAAAGATTTATGCAGTCTCTGGGTGCGCTGCAGGATCATCTCTGGCCTTTTGAGAGGGTTCAGAGAGGAGCCTCTCAGAAAATTAGCTGGAAGGTTCGTTATTTAGAGCGGAGGTCAGAGCCTTCACCGCACTATGCATCGTTAGTTAAGACTACTTAGTTTATCGTTAATATTTTATTACTCACATTGTTTTCTGTCAGTCTGTTTCTGCTGTACGTGCACCTCACAGCTGAGTTAACCGAAGTTTGCTTAATGTGAGCATCCGCAGCACACTTGGCTTTCCCGCTGCCTTCTGCCTTCCTCTCTTGGTCATTTGAAGGTTCTGATTTCTGTGTGATGTCATATCAAATTATAACAGGACGTTATTTATCACAGCAGATGCCACGAGCGCCCGCGTTTGAATTAAAAACAGTTTGCCTCAAATGCGTCAGCCACCGTCCTTCGCAAACCTCAGAGCCGCTAACGGCTAAGCTACCGCACGGCTCTCATTTTCCGGATACGTGCACATGGATGCCGCATCCAGGCTCGTGGGATGCGTGTGTGCCGCTGCCATGCTGCTCAGGGGATCTCACTGTGGCCTCGGACTGTTTGTGATATGAAATGTCAGATATTTGTGCTGCTTTTCACGCTCTGATGAAGGAAACGCCAAAACAGGCAATAATATTTCACAGTTAAGGAGCTGTTTTACAATCATTTACTGTTACTAACACAATAAATCAAAGAGGTAATTCTTCTTTTAAGCTCACCTCATGCTGGGTGACTGTCCTGACACTAAACTGATGCTAGCTTTGCAATTGGATATAAACCTCTAACCTCCACAGACACAGGGGCGCCAATGCAGCATCTAGGAGTCTTTATGTATCTGCAGGTATTTAAACCGGGTATTTAATGATGCGTCAAATCATGTGAGGACGCACATGATTAATAGTAGGGTCAACAACCTCCTCCAAAGGGGTTAAATACCTGCGACTCTCCGCCTTCTGGTTTTAGGGCTGAAGAAGCGTCTTGGATGAAACGCCTTCAAAAACTCAAAGAAGTCCAGTCGCCTGTTTTTGTTTGGTTTTTTCCAAGCTCTGCAGACAGAGGGATAGTTTCCCTCAGGTGTAACACTTGGACACCAAATAAAGCCATCTTTCTCCTGTTATGAATAACCTATTATACGGAGAGGGTGACGTGCAAAAAAAAAAAATAAATCACCCGATCTCCAGAATCTCCCCCCAAAAAGCCTTTATAGATCAGCTCTGCATCCTAAACCCTTACGCAGGTGTCATTCAGTATGTGCCAATTGGAAACCCAAAGTCTGAGGTCTGAGGTCGTTACCTTACAATTTAAAGCGCCTCAATGTGCCCGTTTGTCGCGATTGTTGTGATTTTGTGCTATTCAAATCAAATGGAGCCGAAACGGAAGTCGTATTGTCCCTGCTGATAACTGCGCAGAATGCACCGCTGCACGTCTGGCCTTGTTACATGGCGCGTGAATCCGCGCACAGTTTTCTTAAGAGGTGTCTCAGCTGACTGTTGCGTGACTTCCTAACACGGCAGACACACTTGGTCTTTGTGAGTTCAGCGTCCTCGTGTTTTTCTGCTCTCGCCAAAGACGATTTTCAGCTACGTGTCGGCTGGATCAGAAATATCAGTGCGTTGCTGTCATTTAAAGTCTGTGTCCATCACTGTGAAGGCACGATTTCAACTGATGATTTATAAACGTGGAATAAAGCAAGTTTTCTGTACCACCTCGTTATGTGCTTTGTTGGGGTTTCTAGATGTGATTGGATTGTGTCAAAGGTTCAAATAAAACCATCATCATGTTTCAAATATTATACTTATTTCCACCATTTACCAATCTGTCTCCAAGAAACTCACACTCCTCACACACACACACACACACAGCTGATCGGGTCGTTTTGTGTTTGCTGCCATCTTGTGGTGACTCTGTTGCAAGACCTTTGTACACTCCCTTTAGGAGTTAATATGTTAAATACACACATGGCGACAGCAAATCAAAGCATTTACTCATGCTTTCAGACAACATCAGACCGAGAAGAAAGGTGATGGGCTGCTCTGCGCAAACTGAAACAGAAACTCCTGATTTTCTTCGCACACGACCATTCCAGGGTTTACAGGGAATGGGCCGAAAACGAGAATTCATCCAGGGAGCGGCTTTCTCCGGGTGAAAGTGTCTCGTTGATGTCAGAGGTCAGAGGAGAGGGTATTAGACCGCTGTGCACAACATGTTGAACACTGAAGTAGATGGGCTACGGCAGCAGGGTCAGAATTTGGAGGCGGCTGCATGGAAGCATGGCTCCATGCTGCCATGTATCAGTGGTTCAGGTTGGCCATAGTGTAATGGTGGTGGTGGTGGCACACTTAGTGCCGACTGAGCATCATTTAAACACACAGCCGAGCCGAGTATTGTTGCTGATCATGCCCATCCCTTCATGAATGTGCAGCCATCATGTCAGAGCGCACCACAATCTAAGAGGACTGTCTCCAGCAGTGCCGTGAGATTGAAGCAGGCTCTGAGACAAACGGGGTCGTTTCCGTACTGAGAAGGCGTACCTAATAATTTGGCCACTGGGCGTATATGTGTGTGAGTGTATGAGAGAGATGGAAAGGTGTGTTTACCCCTCTCTGCTGTCGTAACTTAAATATTAGTTTTAAATTCAAATTTCTCGATGTTTGATGACAGATTTGTGCTTTTATGTAACTGACTGCTTCGTGTGGAGTCACAGAGACAGCGATGAAGCTGCAGCCAGAATGTGTCTGTTTAGCAGCACTAATTTGTGGGAAAGTAATGTGGCATTAACTTTAAACTCGTTCCTGATAACAGCGCGACGTGAGTCCATTAACATGCAGACGCTGCCATCATGCGGCGGCTCTTCCTGCCTCACAAAGCCTCTCCTTTGACCCGTGCAGGTAATGGGAGGAAAATATAGGAGCAGATTCCAGGAAGAATATTAAATGATAAAGGATTCACCCGTGATTATTTATTTGTTTTTGCTCTACTTGCAATGGTGAGCGTAAAATATAACAAATACGAACAATTTCACTGTCTTCTGCAATCTTTTGCTGACAGCTGTGACTTTGAAAAACTTCCTCCCACTTAATTTTCCCTCAGCAAATCCCAAAACAGGTGTGACGACTGCAGGACGGGTCGGACGAGCGCCGCCTTCCAGCTGCAGAGTGACTTCGACGGCAGCAAGGTGTGTCTGCGTCTCTCTGCGGTCATGACTGTGAGTTTGACCTTTGAATTTAAAATCTTCCTGCAATGTTATATACAAAAATGAATGTTGTTTATTAGCGATTTCTCCGTCATGTTGACCTACACTCAAACACAGGGAGGGAAAACGGGTATTCTGGGGGCAGGAACTGGACGCTTCAGCTTGTAGTGAGGCGCTGGCTTTAAACTTGTTTTTGGTGTTTCTGCACAAGAGCGCTCGAGTGAAGATGGGTGAGTGGATGTGACCTCAGTGTGTGATCTGTCCCGTCCTGCCAGGAATCCTTTGAGAAAGCAGCGGAGGAGGTTAAAGTACTGAAGGAGAAGCCAAACCAAACAGAAATGGGCGATCTGTACGGGTTATACAAGCAAGCCACAGTTGGTGACATCAACACAGGTGAGTAGTGAGAATACGGTGTCTGTTTTTGAAATTCGGGAGCCACTAAAGGTAACCACCCTGCGGAGCCCTCAGTTATCCGGTACATGTGGGAAGGAAGTGGGCGGGGCTTCCAAAAAAATCAGGTTTGACGAGTTCTGAATGATGGTCAGACTGATAAGTTTAGACAAAGGATGTTATTGTGAACACAAATTAGGGTTAACTTTTTGTTGTTTTTTTTTTTTTTGCTGTCGATGTGCCTTATAATACCAAATCCTTGAATTCAGGTGTTCCGGTCACTTCCACGGCCACAGGTGTATAAACCAAGCATGTAGGCATGCAGACTGCTGCTACAAACATGTGGAAGAATGGGTCGCTCTCAGGAGCTACTGTGATACGATGATACCTGAGCAACAAGTCCAGTTGTGAAATTTCCTCACTAATAAATATTCCACAGTCAGCTGTTAGTGGGATTATAACAAAGTGGAAGCAACTGGGAACGACAACAACTCTGTGGTAAAGCGGTAGGCCACGTAAAATCACAGAGCGGGGTGGGGTGGAGGCACACAGAGATCACCTACTTTCTGCAGTCAGTTGCTACAGCTGCATTGTCCCAAGTGTAAAGTTTGGTGGAGGGGGGGATTATGGTGTGGGGTGTTTATCAGGAGTTCGATCGGCCCCTTAGTTCTCTTAGTGCTTCAGCATACCAAGACATTTTGGACAAATTGATGCTCCCAACTTTGTGGGAACAGTTTGGGGATGGCCCCTTCCTGTTCCAACATGACTGCACACCAGTGCACAAAGCAGCTCCATAAAGACATGGATGAGTGAGTTTGGTGTGGAAGAACTTGACTGGCCTGCACAGAGTCCCGACCTCAACCTGAGAGAACACCTTTGGGATGAATTAGAGTGGAGAACGTGAACCAGGCCTTCTCATCCAACACCAGTGTCTGACCTCACAAATGTGCTTCTGGAAGAATGGTCAAGAATTCCCATAAACACTCCTAAATCTTATGGAAAGTCTTCCCAGAAGAGTTGAAGCTGTTATAGCTGCAAAGTGTGGGCTGAGATCATATTAAACCCTATGGATTAACAATGGGATGTTACTCAAGTTCATATGTGTGTGAAGGCAGTTTGGCAATATAGTGTTTATTCCAAGTGAGAATGAAAAAAAAACCCCCTCATAACTCAGAGGACCTATAATGACCTAATATGTATTTTGCTCTACATATTCTTTTTTTGGTTGTTTCTGATCTGACACCAGCTCCTTGTTCATCCACTGTATTCATCACATTGTCATTTGTTTGCGTGTATGTTGCACCTTTTTATTAAAAGCATAAAATCTTTGCTCATTGAATTACATTGAAAAAGCAGCCATTTCCATGTTTCTTTTTAAAAGCATAGAGATATTTTCCATTTTGCGAACTCACGGTTGCTTTTATTTTCACAGAACGTCCCGGGTTCTTTGACTTCACAGGAAAAGCGAAATGGGATGCGTGGGATGCAAGAAAAGGTCAGCGATACGAAGCCTGTGGCAACAGATCAGCTGCAGATAACACGCAGCAAAACCAATATGTCTAAAAATGAAGATTTTAGTATTACTAAGATTATTCTTCAACACAGCATGTAACACCTCCAGAAATGATCACTCAAGTCTCGGTAATGTCACATTCGTCCTGCAATAACCAACTATTTCCTTTGTGTCTGTTTCATAATCAATAGGTCTGTCCAAAGAGGAAGCAATGGCCAAATATGTTGCTTTGGTGGAGGAGCTCAAGAAGAAATATGGAATCTAGAGTCTTTCTCTGAATTGATGATTTTTAAAAAATTTTTTTTTTTTAGTCACATGTCCAGTTTGTTGATTTAAAAACTTCAAAATGGAACAAAGTTTAAACCTGACCTCATGCTGCTGTGCTTTTTGGTACTTTATTATCTTGTGCATGTAGATACCAGAGAATGACCATTTTTGGAGGAACTTCTGAGTTCTTGAGAACCTCTGAGTAGTCTTCTGGCAGGCAAACCATCCTCTATGGAGACCCCCGCCTCCACTTTGTGCTTAGCTCGGCCTGCTAGCTCGACCTTACTCTTATTAAGCACCAATATGACTACAGTACCAGTATTCTTGCCTCTCACAAAGCAGGCCATAAGTGGATTTTCTAAAATTTTAAATGATTCTGATTAAACTGACTCAAAAATAAAGATGTATTTTTTAAGCCTAATAAATAACCAGTTTCTGTTGTCCTCTGAGAAACAAATTGTCCCACTGGTGCCACACGTTTGCCACTTTTCTCCCCTTCCGTCTTGCAGATGTTTGCCACAGACGGCTGATTGTGTTCAGCTTGGGTTTATCCGACAACCTTGCACTCAGCTTCCACCAGCTTTGGAAAACATTGGTGATTAATCTCGGCTGATGTCCAAAACATGTATGTAAGGTGCTCAAGAGTCATCAATTGATGAACTTCTGTGCGATAACCCCTTTGTACCACCAGAGGGTGTACTGAGTTGATGTAACCTTTATTTAACCAGGTAAGCCATTGAGAGGGAACTCTTATTTACTGTGCCTGCATTAGGTAAAAGGTGGTAGGACCAAAAAAAAGTAAATTTCAACACATCCACCATTTAGTCTTAGGTTTAATTACAATTTCCATCCATTTTTAGAGAGTTTATGAAACACAGGATTGATGTGGGCTGAGGCCTATAGCAGCTAACAGTAGGTGAAAGTCAGGGCATCACAGAGTAGTTAAAGTTTGCAGAGGGTAATTATAAAAAGTACATTTTGTTCACCAACTTTATGAAGTAAATAGAATATTAAACAGATCTACCCCTTACATTTATATTCCATACAGAGACAGGTTAAATAATGGCAATGGGTTGAGTTTCCTGCCAGTACTTTAAATATCTTCACTTTAAGCTGAAACACTTGTGAAATTAAGTTAGGCATAAAAGTCCAAACAAAGCATCTGATGCTGTTTTAACCATTTGAGCTGTGCACCGACTGTCTAAGAGTGACACCGTTATGCTATGAAGACTGAGAAGATGAGCCGACCCCAACTTGAGTCACATCTCCACAGTATCCGTGGGGAGTCCACTTGTTGTCAGGCTGCCAGGAGCGCTGGGAAGCAGGGACACCTGTGTGTGAGGAGCCCCGCTGTGGCTGATGGAGCCGTGATACTGCCTGCGCCTAGTGGGTAGGTGCTGAGTCAGCCTCCACCTCCGCCACCGTCTTTGAAATTCATGCTGCACCTGGAGATACACATTGGTCCCTCACGTTCCAAACTTTCATCGGGCTCCATTTATTCTGAAAGCTGAACACTTCTTACCTCTCCATTCATGAAGCAGTAGAGGACAGCAACCACAAAGCCCTTTGTGAGAGAAAGGCCAAGAGATTATATAGTTACACTGGTCATTATAATGAGCTGATTGGTCACGGTGTCACCTCATTTACCTGTGTGGATGATAGAGCCAGCTCTACAAAGGTCCAGATCCTAAACATGGAGCTGCTGACTTTAACCGGTAAGAACATAAACAGGATGTAATGCAGACCAAACAGAGCCACCAGAAAAAAAGTGGACTTGATCAGCCTCCTGGTAAAAGAAAAACACCTTTTTTTTTTCAGTAACAGTAAAAACAATGGATTTTTTTTCTTTGTTCCTGCACTTATTGTAAGGTGAATTATTGTACTGAAAGCATTTGAATTGCTGGAAACTTAATGGTACTAATAAAAAAAAACAAACAAACACAACTTTGTGGTTTCAATTGATTTGATAGACCAGAGGTATGGCCTCCACTGGAAGTAGTCACCCATCTGTTTATGGATCTGTTGTTGAGGCATTGCTCTCTATCCCTGGATGAGTGCAGCCTGCTGCTGAAAAATGGCCATTGGTTGTGGCCTGCCTGGGCCATTGACCTAGCAGGTCCCGGGACATGTTCAATAGGAAACATATCAGGACTAATTGCTGGCCAAGGACGTGTTTGGATGTGGTCCTGATCCAGAAAGGCCTACACTGCTCTGGCGGCATGGGGATGGGAATTATTATGGTGAAACAGGAGAACAAGGAGGGGGTAAGGTGCTGCTGCAAGAATGGCACATGTACAGCTTGGAGCCCCTCATCTCGGTACCCCTGTCCATTCACATTTCCTTCAAGAACAATCAGATCAGAGATGCTGCAGCCTTGCTTTATATCGTAAGGTAAAGACCCCTCAATAATACAGAGAAACCCCCAAGAATTAGCTGACCCCCTATGAGCAAGCACTTGGTGACAGTGAGAAAGAAAAACTCCATTTCAACAGGAAGAAACCTCCAGCAGAACCAGGCTCAGGGAGGGGCAGCCATCTGCTGGCAACCAGTTGTGGGGGTGACGGGAGGGAGACGGGACAAAACTACCAACATCCAGCATGTTGTGAAATTGTATTTCATGACATAAAACTTGCATCTTTTTTTTTTACTTTTTAGTCCTCCCGATTTCCTTAAGAAGTTTGGATTTTGCCATTATTGTAAAGAAGAACTTCTCTTAATGACTTACCTGGTTAAATGAAGTTTGCGGTGACTTGCTGCTCCATGTTATATACAAATTGGTATTACATGAAAGTATACAGTAGCAGTACAGTAGCAAAAAAGTACCTTCAGATGTACATATTAGATATATAACAGCACAGCAACATCACCGTGATTGCTCTACTCACTTATACTGGCTTAATTCGTTTCTCTGCGCGTCCGGCATTCTGAGTTTGCTCACCAGTATCCTCAAAATCCCCATGAAAAAGATTAGTGTCATCTGCAAAGATAAAAGCAGTGCAATTGGTTGTCTCTCCTTCTGTGTTTGTAATCCCTCTTGAGGTTTCTTACGTGATGTCATGTGCACTTTGCTCGATGGTTGTCTGCCACATTGGAGATGACACAACCACCAGCTGCTAGGGAAAAATGGTTTAGGCCTGTATGACTGGGCCTTTGGAATTTTTTTTTCCAGCGGCTGCCATCCACCTCCAGCTACGACTCGCAACCGGCTAGGGAATACTTGTTTTTCTCTCATGATTGGTGGTTGTCTCTAGGCCTGTGTGGCCTGAGCCTTATTCACTTAAGCCTACATCAGCATGATTGTCGCAAATGGCGGACACATTACCATCACATGTTTAGTAGTCAGATGTATGCAAAATCTCAGCGTGAGCTAAGCTAGCTAGCTGCTAGTTGAAGCGCCACATTTATCTTATAGAGATAAGATAAATCTGCCGATCTAATGCTCTGCAAGGAGGTAAAAATATATTTTTCAAAATGTCAAATAATTTTTAAGATAGAATTTTAATGAAATGCAAGTATAATAGAAAACAAAAGTTTTACACATATAGTTAGAAGAACTGGCACTCGAAGTATCCACCAAATCCATTCATGTCTCCTGGTTTCCCAACATCTTTGAAAAGATAAGGAGAAATAACTGTCAAATCATACCATATGAGATTATAGTATTATAACTGCAAGATTGAGAGAAGCAGAATTTACCCTTCATCTTCATAAAAATATTTTGCACACCCCCAGGAGACAATCACAATCAGTGGTAACCCTGTGAGATGAAATCAGTCTTTGGAGAAAAGTTTGACGATACTGAGATATGAGTACAAACTTCAGGAACAGAGGTATTTCTTCCTACCCCAGCTTAGGATGATGTACCAGGCCAGGTGTTTCTTCAGGGAGAAGAAGGAGCGGTTAACTAGGGTGAACAGGAAGTGGCCCTCCACCAGCAGCCAGCTGTAGTTTGCGAGGATGGAGTAGTTGGAAAACATCAGCACGACCTTACACGGTGCCTGTCCCATCACAGTTACACAAAAGAAGTTGAGTTAGTTTTATTGGTATTTAAGTTTAAAAATGGCTCTGGCTTTGGTTAAACTCTAATGAAATGAACAGAACCACCTTGTGGAAAAAAGTTTTCCTGCATCAAATATTGGACGGCTGTTAGCATGGAGAAAACAGCTATCAGCTAGCTAATTCAGTATGCCTTCAAGTCAGTAGTAGAGGCCGACAACCACCAGATGAGTATCATCAAGCAATTGCTGGTCCATAAATACCGGATAGTAATCACAGTGATAGATCTCTTCATTTGTAAAGAGCAGAGCATCTCGGATGAAGATGAAGACGGCTCTTAGGATGAAGGAGATGAACAGCTGAATGTGAATGTAGTTCCTTGTACAATGCAGCTTCCTGAAGGAATATGAACACAGACAATTCAAGGTTAGGAATTCTTCATCGTCTTTAAGGACAGGCTCGACAGTGAAGTATTCCAAGATGTTTCTCACCTAAAAAGACAGAATATGGTGATAGCAATGGAGAGAGAGATGAGGGAGACTGTGTATCCGACTGTGTACATCGTCTTCACATAGGAGAAATACAAGTGGGTTTCTGAGGACTGAATAAAATAAATAAATAAAAAAGAACAGTATTTAATTTACTTTTTCAAACAGCACCATTTGACATTATAGCACAGTAAACTAAGAATTAATTGATAATTGATCTTGTTTAACCATATGTGTCCTGGGCAGAGGCTTTGAGCCACCTCATGTCTCTATATGTTGCTAGATACATGGAACATTCGTGGAAATACAGTGTATCAGGCAAAAACAGAGTTTGTAGAGTTCTGACAAGCCTTAAAGTCAATATTTGGTGTGGCCACCTTTATTCTTCAACACAGTCTCAACTCTCTGAGGCAGCTTTCGTCTAATTTCTTTAAGCAGTCTTCAGGAATAGTTCTCGAGGCTTCTTGAAAAACATTCAAAGCTCTTTTTTTTTTTGGGATGTTGGCCCACCTATTGTTCTGTTCTCTGTCAAGGTGATCCTACACTGCTTCAATAACGTTGCAGTTCGGGCTCTGGGGAGGCCAATCTATGACTGATAGTGTTCAGTGTGTGTGTATTTCTTAAGGACACGACTTTCAGGTACTCTTTGTCTGCTGTAGGCAGTTTTGTCACTTCTTTTGTCCTCTACTTGTTCTGGTATCTTTGGCATTTTTCATAGATTTAACTCAAGAAGTGGGAACAACATATGTGCTTTTGTGACCAGCTTCTGGTAGCAAAATGTCTAAAGATACCATGTAGAGCCTTTAGCCATCAGGCTCCTTTCCTTTGGAACCTGCTCCCTGTTTAGGTTCAAGACACCTTCTCTACTTTTAAGACTAGGCTTAAAACTTTCCTTTGTCCATGAAGCTTATAGATCTGGGTCAGACTGAGTGAACCTGAGCAGTTCCTTAGTCTGTGATCTGATTTTTATCTGATTGGCCATGTCTGTGCCCAAATGCTCCTTCGGTTCCCGAAAGAAAACAATCATTGAGGCACTGTGGAGAATGAAAAACAAGCTAAAGTCTTTAAACTCCATAAAACTGATCAGTGCATCTGCTTGTCCAAGTGTCCAAGAAAAAGTAGATTTTCTGGTTCGAAAAGAGTTAGAAATTAGCGATAAGTTAGCTAGCCAGTTGATGTCTACACAAAGTCCTGATGGAAGCATTTCTAAACAAACATAAAATGTAGGGCACCGCTATGATGTTGGACCTAAGCAAAGATGTAAAACTAAAACTGGAGGGTTAGTGAAGTTAGGATGGTTGGCATATAACAAGTTTCTATCTTGTGGCTAGCTACGGCGCTACCATTAGACTAATATAAGAAAGAAATAGGACAGGGGTTAACTTGCTCTCAATAAAATTACATGTTGAGGGTTCCCAATTGGCAGAGACAGACACCACCACATGACAGGAAGAAGACGTTTAAAATGGGTGAAACTTTAGAGAGTGTGAGAACATTTGAGACAACCCCATCCACAACACAAGCTGATTCGCTAAGTTTCTGTGTGTCTTATGTTAAACACGCTCATGCTATTAAAAAGGTTGAGGTCTAAAATTATGCTGAATAATAATTTTTAATGATCCAAAGCAGCAAACCCCTGGACTCTGAAACAGAGCTGTTACCTCATCGCTTAGCAAGTGGGATAGGCTTTGGGTCACATGCTTTTAGATGCCCCTATTGTATGTAGTTAACTATTATCTGTCCCATAGTTTGTGTTTTTGTCCTGTTTGTTGTTCGTGGTCTTTCACTGCTCATCTTTTCTGTCTTCTCTTTGCCCTTAGACCTAAACCTGGTTCTGCTGGAGGTCACTTCTTGTTAAAAAGGAGTTCTTCTTCCTCACTGTCACCAAGTGCTTGATCATAGAGACTTGTCTGATTGTCAGGGTTCTCTCTCTGTTAAATGTGTCAGTATCAAGCACCTTGAGATGTTTATTGTTCTGAACATGTGTGCTATATGAATAAAACACATTTGAATTGAAAGAAACAAACTTATTTTCACTTATGTAACTGTTAGGCCACAAATACACATTATCTATCTATCTATCTATCTATCTATCTATCTATCTATCTATCTATCTATCTATCTATCTATCTATCTATCTATCTATCTATCTATCTATCTATCTATCTATCTATCTATCTATCTATCTATCTATCTATCTACACCAACCTCTCCAAGAAAAAGGAGAGTCTCATTGAAAGTGTAACCGCATGCATCTTCGTGTGGAATAAGCAGGTCTGTCCAGCCACTGGCTGAGCAGTTGCGATGCACTTTACCTGAAAAAAGCAAAAAATAACAGTTCAGTCTTGTTTCTGAGTGCAAACCACACAAACAGTATATAGACTATTCTGGAAAACTATGTGTAAAGAAGGAAAAAAATGAACCTGACATCTGTGATTAGGATATTTATAGCAAAGGAGGTGCAGAAACATTTATTTCCCTACTCAGAATTTATCCTAGTAATCTCTCAAAGCAAATCTAGCACTAACATTTTACCCAGCGTCTCTATGTACACATGTACTTTATGGCTCAGTGTTTGGATAGAGACCCTGAGAGTGAGAGGTGTTTAATTTCCTTATGAAAACAAGCGAGGCTACTGGCAAATATTTAACAGGATCAAGTAATAAATAATAGGTGTAAATGAGTGCTTGCGTGTGTGTGTGTGTGTGTGTGTGTGTGTGCGTGTGTGTGTCGTGTGTGTGTGCTGTGTGTGTGTGTGTGTGTGTGTGTGTGTGTGTGTGTGTTTATAGTACCTCCTGAATTAAAAAACTCTGGACAAGGCTGGGAAACAGTTTCCCCGAGAAAAGCTGGTGGCCAGCAGTTCAAGTCATCCCACATTCCCCTGCAGTGTACACTGTTGTTTTCTTTATAGATGAAATACAAATAATAAATTGTATATTTTATTTATTTTCATACAAACAGTGGAGCAAGATTTTAAAAAAGGAATATCAATCATGACTCTGATTTCATGTTAAGAACTGCAGTAAATGCCTTTAGGTGCACTATGTTATGTAACCACCAGGTGTCAATAAAACATCATTAAGCTTCTTTTAAAAGAAAGTTTAAAGATTTATTTAATTTCGGAGATCTCCAGTATTCCCTTCACCGAGCAGCAAGCCTGGACATGTCACAATAAAGCGGAAATAGATATTTAAAAAACTTTACTGACTTACCTGTGGTTTCATGTGATGTTAAAAGTTGCAGATCTTTCATGCACTTCTCTCCCTCTTTCACAAGGCGAACATTGGGATGACAGACTGGTGACGAGTTTGCCTGTTTAAAAAATGAAATAAACTTAACAAAAATAATGATTATATATATATATATATATATATATATATATATATATATATATATATATATATATATATATATATATATATATATATATATATCTATATATATTTTCTTTCTTTTTTCTCACCTGTGTAAGGAGTAACAACCAAATAAGTCCAAGTCTTTTCATTAGGTCAAAGAAAGTTATTTTCTCCATCAAAATGTGTAGCCCAGGGTGCATATCTGATTAGAATGAAAAGTAAGCATGCTGATACATGAGGTCTGAAAATCAAACATGAGCTTCTAAGGCTTGACCAGCATGGGGCTTTTTTTTCAATCAAGGTCGCGTTAATAAAATAAAAACGTCCTTTTATGACTTTCAAAATATAATATTTTATAGTGGTAAACGTAATAATTGGGCAGCTGTGACTATAATTAGAAACACACCCATATTAAGTGTAAATGTTAATTTATATTTATATATATTTTACCCTGCAGTAAACGTATTCAAACAAATAACAGCACGACAGTTTGTAGGTTGGCTTTTATTTTGAAGGCAAAATGTTTAGCTTCCTGCCTAACTCTGAATGGCTTGACGTGATTTAACAAAACAGGCCGCCGACAAATCAGGATGTTTGTCCCACCCATTCAGAGCTTTTTGGTCACCACGGTAACGGCTGTGTTTGACATCAGGAGTAAGGTGCTGAAGCGAGCTTCCTGCGGCAGGAAAACACACGAAACACATCAGCTGTGTGTGAATGACTAAAGCAGCCGCCTGTTTGTTACATAAGTAAGTCCTGAGGTTTTTTCACAGACGTTAAAAGAACTATTCATATGCTTTTAAAGTTACTCAAATTAGGAGGTATTTCTTTTTGGCCTTCCTTGCGTTACACATGAGTTTGTTGTAGCCGAATAATAGTACGACAGTAAATCTAACAAAAGGTTATTAAATGAACTCTATTTTGCTCACGTAAAAAAAAAAAAAGTGCTGTGCTTCTTTGCCATCCCTTCCTCTGATGATGCAGTCGGTTGTTCTCGTTGACTGCCCTCCAGCCGTCTGCCGTCCCTCTCGTGTGGAGCAAAAGCTGATCTGATTGCCAGGATGGAGGTGGCCCTGTCTGGGCCACAGACGCTCTCAGAGCCCCTGAAGAGGAGGACCTCTCTGCCTCTGAGCCAGCTGGTGGAGGAGACCCAGAGCAGAGTCAGCATCCCCAATCATCTGCTGGAGTCAAGTACATATTAACCATGACCTCTGAAACCCTCCATAGAATACGTTCATGCGTTATGTTAAGATTATTTTAATGCTTAGAAAACCTCTCAGCTGTTCTGAATTATAACAGCCTTATTTCAGGTTGACATCTCTCTCTCTCTGTTTTTTATATATATATTTTTTTATTTCATAGAAATCTATGCTACCCTGAAAAGTAACAGCCTGATCCAAGCAGAGCCCTCAGAGCTTCACTTCAGTGGCTTTGAGCTTGGCAAGGATTACATAAAGATAGTGGTGAGGAAAATCCTGCTGTTTTCACTTACTGCTTTCCACTAAGCACATAATTCAGCTCCAGTATACACAGGACAGGAGCTATGTTCCTTTTGTCTCTTTATCATCGCCGGCCCTTGAGAAGATGCGATGAACTAGTTGTCAGATGCCATACAGATTGGGGGTTATTGTAATAGGTGATACATGAGACCCCAAATGTGGGCAGGTAACAAAACCCTGTGATGCTCTGAAGTTAAACGTCATGCTTTTTTAGGATCTCCTCTGTGGAGCTCTACTCACTTACAGGAGCCTTCAGCTCAGAAACATTTTTGGAGTCACAAACCAAAAAAAGAAAAAAAAAAGAAAATAGAAACTCTGGATTACAAAACAAAAGTTTTGGTTGCTAAGAAAACTTTTGGATTCACATTTTAATCTACTTTTCCCCCCTTTAAATAAAGCATTTTTAATGCACTGTCAGTGCCTTTGCTTTTACTGAAAACATTTTAAGCTTAATTACATTTTAAAGACACAGAAGTAACAGGAGCAGATTCAATTTGTATTTTCTTGAAAAAAAAAAAATTAAAATAATTGTAAGAATCCCATCCCATCATAAATTCCTCTCATTTGCTTTCCATTAAGGGTAATTTAAAATGAATGGGGGACTGATTTGTACACCCTGTATGTGTGATGACGCACCGTAAGCACCAGGAATATGGAAATGGCTCTCTCAAGTGCGCATTTTAGGTGGAGTCAATGATTTTTTTTCTCTCATCCTCCTCTCCATCAGAAACTAATCAACATCTCATCTGAAGTTATGAATATTCATGTAATTCCCACCCAAACCAAGTACTTCCAAACAACTTATACCAAAAAGGTATTTCTTTCCCCCGTCTATTCCAAATTGCTGACCTGAATATAAGATTATAACTCCACTTGGCCATGAGTGCAATCAGTGTTGTTTCTGATGATTCAGTCTCGTTCCATCTGTTTTCCTTCCAGTATCGACTCATCCCGGGCCTCGCCTACACGCTGAAGGTCGGATTCTGTCCCGATGAGTGGCGTTACTTCTATGACTGCATTCGGGTTCACTGTAAGGTTAGCGTCTGTGCCATTGTGGGTGCTCTGCTGCTGTTTGGCAGGGAGTCGGCCGCAGCGTGCTAATGCTGTTTGCTTTGCACTTGAGCTGTTCGACTAATAGCATTAAAGAGAAGCTGATTTTCACAGAATTTACGCCGCAGCTCCCCACAGGAGCTAGGTCATGGAACATGCATCTTATCTTGCTGACGGAGTTCAGCATGCACCCTTCCTGCTTCAACGTCTCTCTTTTGATGTTTGCTCTGAGACCTCTGTTTCTCCCTGTGCTTCTTTCACACGCCATGTCTCCTGTTTTCTCTTGATTCTGTTCATTCAACCTGCCTACACTCTTTCTCAGGGGGAAGATAACCTGTTAATTCCAGTTCATGCTTATCCTGTCATCGATGACCTGCGCATCCCAACTCATATCGACCTACCAGCCACAGCGCTCAGACAGAGGTGTGTGTGTGTGTGTGTGTGTGTTGGCTGTTTTCTGTCCTGAGGTCTTGCCTGTCTCCTTGTATTCTTCCATACAGCCAGCCATGATTTCATTCACCCACTGATGTCAGATCCTAAAAAAAATAATATCATCTCTGTGTTTCTTTCCTTGTTTCTAGTGTTTCACACGCTATTCCTCTGAGATGCAGCTGCCCTGTTGGCTTTGAGTTTCAAGTGTATGTTATTCAGCCACATGAGTCCTTCTCCATCCGCCCCCTCACAGGTAAGCTGTTGACTGAATGTTTTCTGTTGTTGACTGGAGCTACAGAATAACATAAAAGAGATCTAATCTATTGAATGACTGCTGATAGGTTGTTCTATTTTATATCAAAACACAACAAAAAACTGGGATTTCCTCCCAGTGAAGCGAGCTCCCGCAGGATCTGGAAATTCCATGTTCAGACAGTCTTGCTTCCCTGTGAAAAATGTTCCCCGGCTTTAAGAACTGCAGCTGAGGTGGTGCAGAAAATTCAAGTGAACAAAATCAAGTCAGACTCGGGAGGCTATCGGCCCCAGTGAAAGATGCAGGAACAAATGGCAGCTCTTCTCAGTCTGCCTCAGTGTGTTTGGTTACTTTACTCATCTACCTGAATGCAGAGCTGGACCGAATCCAATGCTGAAGAGTTGTGAGACCCTGTTGAGCTTTAGTAACTCGTTCTCACTGTTTTTACATTTTTAAAGCAAACAAAGAAACAACAATGACCAAAAACCCCCCAAAACTAACAAGCTGCACAGATGAAGGAAAAATAACAGCTACAGGCAGCAGTATGATTACAACACACATTAGCTAGGCTAACATTCACAGCTTCTGTCCAAAATAACATTAAAAATACAAAATTCCATATGATTTATCCCACATGATGTCATTTAGGCCCCCGAATCTCTTGTGGACATAATACAGTTTTGTTTTTTAACAAAAGCTCAAACATGACTTTTGGCTAACCGTGGCGGCGCCGCACCGCCTCCGTGCTGCAAAAACAACACAAAACTAAACAAAAACAAACACTTAGTGTGTGGCTGACATAAAAAGGGGCCGTGTGCTTGCTTCTGTTGCCAGATTTTCTCTGTAAAAATCGTCCTTGTTAATGAACAGTGATAAATTTCTGAATTTGCTTTGACAGGGAAATGAAATTATAGGTAATTATAGTGTCTTATTTAGACTCACAGATTAATAATGAACCCCACCAGAAAAGGCTGCACTTCCTCAAAACCTCCGCTCAGTGTTGTGCGTGCAATAAATCACCACGGTACTCGAAAGATTCCTACTGTTTCCACACACACTTGGAAGGAGCAGCGTTCGTGGTCTGCGAACCATCACAGCACGCTCGGATCTGAATCACAGCTGAGAGAAACAAACGAGTTTCTTGTTTGGAAACATTTATGTATGCACAAGAAACAGGATCACTTTGCAGGAGAGCTGAGCGTTTGCAGTTTAACCTTGTATAACAAAACTATGTATTTTGGGTCATTTTTAATTGATTTATTTCATTTATTACTCATTTATAGTAAAGTCATTACCTGAACCCTGTTATCATCCCAGTACTCAATTTAAAGGCTTCAGAATATATAGTTGAACTAATGATAGAGTGGATAAAATGTAATATAAATTTGAATACAGCAGTCATTTTGACATGAAATAGCACAGGTGTTACTAATGACGCTAATGAAGGTTCTGCTTGGGTACAGAGCTTTAATTAATGTGGCTGGAACACCTGCGTTTACCTTTCAGTCTCTGTCCGCTGTATTTAGCTCACGATACTGACCATCCGGGGCCACATCGCAGGGGCAGCAGCCTAAGCAGAAAAGCCCAGACCTCCCTCTCCCCAGCTCATCTTTTGGGGGGGGGCAAGGACACCAGGGCGTTCCCAGGCCAGCCGAGAGCTATAATCTCTCCAGTGTGTCCTGGATCTGTCCCGGGACCTCCTCCCAGTAGGACATGCCTGGAACACCTCACCCAAGAGGCACCCAGGAGGCATCCTAGTCAGATGACCGAACCACCTCAACTGGCTCCTTTCAATGTGGAGGAGCAGCGGCTCTACTTTGAGCCCCTCCCGAATGGCTGCACTCCTCACCCTATCTCCAAGGGAGAGGCCAGCCACCCTTCGAAGGAAGCTCATTTCTGCTACTTGTATTTGTGATCTCATTCTTGCAGTCACTACACAAAGCTCATGACCATAGTTGAGGGTAGGGACGTAGACTGACTGGTAAATCACCACGACAGACTGGAGCCCCAATCCGTCTGACAGTCTCCCGGTCTCTTCTCCCGTCACTCGTGAACAAGACACCCGAGAGTTTAATTCCCTCAAATGCGAACTTATCTTTTACTGATTAGACTGAATTTGTTTGTAAGACCTGTTTTATATTTATATTATGCACTAAACTACTTGTAGCAGGCGGCTTACTGCAGTAAAAATCCCTAGTGCAGTCACCTGGGGTTGCATATCGCTGATCTAGTCTAGCCAAAAACATACCTCCATTCTTGCTGTTTTTTTCCCTCACTCTTCCAGGAGTGATACCAGCCAAAGGTGAGGCGGCGATAACTGTGACCTTTTGTCCCGTCCAGTTTGAGACTTCTCAGATCACCTTCCAGCTGGTCATTTCACAGTTCAACACCAAGCCTTACCTGTGCACTGTCACCGGGAGCTGTGCGCCTCACATAGCTCTCAGGTAATAAAGAACATCTGTATGTCTGGCTGAAAATGTCACAACTGACTAATTTTACTAAGCAAAATATGAGTATTAACCGATTTGCTCAGCAGATGCTGTTTTGTTCCCTTCACAGTGCATGTTTCTCTCTATTGCTCCTAATTGCTGTCTTATTGTATTGTCACATGCGTTTGCTTGTTCCTCACCAGCTGTGCAATCCTCAGCTAAAGCACAACTGCAGTTTCAAAAAAGAAAAGGTCGGGATGCACGTCTCCCCTTCATAGGGATTTGTTGTTGAATTAGACAAACCCACAGCACAGTTTTCTGTTATTTATCAGTTAGAATATTTCAGGTTAGACTTTAAATTCATAAGATGGTTACAAACTAACAAACCTAAGTCTTCCCAGTGGCGCTTTGCTTTGTTATCATGTGCAACAGGCACCCAGGTGAAGCCTTTTTTTTCTCTTCTGCTGTTCTGCAGTGAAAGCGAGCGAGCTGGCTGCTGAACTACACGAGGATAAAAACATCTTCAAACAAATTCGGAGACCAAAACCGACCGGGCTCAGAGAAAATGGCCACGTGTGCAGATTAGAAGTTCTCATTTATTTATTTATCTTCAGCTGATATTTAATTCGGTTCCCATGAGAAAGAGGGTGCTATCCATCACACAGCAGTAGCTCCATCCCCTGCACTGTCTGGTGTTATCTTGGCCAAAAGTTAATAATTCATGAAAATAGCTTGGAAGCTGCTGCAGTGATATAAGGATGGATATGGCTCCCGATGGATGTTTAGCATATAAAACACTCTCCCTCTGTTTGTTGTTCTCCACAGTGGAACCAAATAAAAGATGATAGATATGCGAGGGAAAGATTAAGGAACGCATGATCCAGACAGTTTTTATCCAGCTTGAACCAATGTCTGACACGCACTTGTTACTGTGTCCTCTGCCTGACTTCTCTGACGTAGGGGCCGTTCTTAATGCAAACACTAGCGTGAGCGATTTTGCTTCTGTGTCGCAGAATCTCATCACTCTAATGTAGTCTGAGAATAAATCTGCTGTTTCTTTGTGCCCTAAAGTTCAACTCGTGTTAACACAGTATTACAGAAAGGTTGCAGAGTTGAGTCAGCCGTGGTTCAAGGCGGTAGTCAGTCAGATTACTAAACTGATAGCCGTTTTTAAATTTATTGTCCACCAAAATATTTGACAGGCGCAAAAGTGTAAATGTACTGAAAATTAATTATTAGGTTTTTGACCTTACTGCTCCAACTCCCAGACACCCCCACATCCTTCATTCTCTATCTGTGCTTGTATCCTTTTATAAACACTCTTCATTCAGAGCTGTTCCGATCACGAGAACTATTTCTGGAACATTCCTTAAAGGAACCCCGGAGAGCCGCCTGAGTCTGAGTGTTCAGCTAATAACTAGCTGTTATTTTTATTGAAACTCATCTGTTTATAAATTAATATCCAAGTTCAGCATTTTATCCATTGCTTTTGGCTAGGTTTGCTTAAGCTGTTTCAGAGTTTTGATTCATTAATTTTTGTTATTAGTTGTTTCAACTCTTTCCCCCCTTGTTTTAGTTCATTATTTCCAAAATTGATACGTTACTTTTAGCTGTTTTTTTTCAGTAATTTAAATAATAAAATCATTCATTTTATTTAACTTTTTTAAGTGCAGGCCACTTGTTTTCTGCTTTAGTTTTTATATGTAAATGTTTCCACTAGGGTTGACCTTTTAGTGTGAAATTATTGCAAAAATATAAGTTTTCACAGCACTTTTGCAGTTTAATCACTGTTTTCCAACACTGTGCTTTTTAAAAATTTTTTTTCCATCTTTCTGCGTGATAGTGAACTGAAAAAAAAGCTGGACTATAGAGATGCAGTGACTGTACATCACAAAGGAGCTTCACGTTGTGCCCCAGTGTGCCCTCGAAGTAAAGCCAAATACAGGGCAGTCAAGGAGGCTGACAAGTCAAAGGTATGGCCAAACCGTGGCCTGACTCATCAAGTGAATGGTAAATGTCTCATAACGTAGTTTAAAGATGGGTGTAAGTGGATCACTGGGTGCAATGATGTGGTTTCACATCATTTTTGTGTAAGTACACGAGCGAAATTAATCCGCTGAACTTTCATAATACTTTTTAGTTACATGTAGACAGGTTGATTTCCCTGACTCAGAAACTACTGATACTCTTATTACGCTGAAAAGTTTTTGGGACCTCTGCTGGGAGAACAGCAGCACAGCCTTAGTACAGAGCACAGCGGGCATCAGTGAGAGCACATGTGACATTACTTAAGTCAGACATAGCATGAGAAGGAGGCACAGGGGTGGAGGTGGGTTGCAAAGTGGCTTGCAGAGATGGGATGTTTAGAAGACATCCCAGCTGATCGGCTGGGATTGCATCTTGACTTTGTGGCCTGCCTGAACTAATGCTACCCTCCACTTCCAGCTGTGATTTCTTTTCCTTTCCTTTAGACAGCGAGGGATCCAGCTGTGGATGTCTGCACCCCTGCAGGGGTGGCAAAGATGCTGATCAAAGACTCTAATAAACTCAGCTCTAAAGCCTTGAAGCAAGGTAGGTGCAACCGAGTGTTTTTCCTCTTGAAGTTGACATACATGTCAAAGTTATTGCCGTATCAAATAAATCACCTCTGTTCAGTTTTTGTCAAATCACATGCATCGCAAAGGATGTTTCACATCTCTTTTTTTGTTGGTACAACCTTCGCTTCAGCCATATCCTCTGGCAGCATGACAGCACTGCAAAATAAACGGATAAAAGAGGCCTTCTTCATGAAAAAGGTTCAACAAAACATAAAGGAGGAGCAAACAAACCACCTCAAATGGTAGGTTCAGTTCCAATATAAAACTTCAGCTAAATGTTTGAATGTTTAATACATGCATGGACTGTATATTTCACTCAGGCAAGCCCATCTGGGTATGGACCCCATGTCAGAGCATGCAGTGAAGCAGATATTGGAGGAAGAGAGATTGCTCTGCATGAATATATGGTAAGTTATTCCAGTTTGTGTGGATGTAGAGAAACACTATGTTCATTGATGCTCATATTGAAGCCAGTCCTAATGAATGAATGTAGAGTGAGGGGGTGGGGGAGTCCAATATAGAGCCTGGGCTACAGTCCCTCACACTGACACAAATCCCAGTCCTAATGAGGTCAAACATACAATCTTTCTTTTGCTCTTTTGAGTATGAGCACAAAGGAAAGTTGAAAACCAGCCCAAAGAGACTTCAGAGCCATCACCACTGAGATCTGCTTTTGAAACATGTACAGGTAAAAATGAAGGCTGCAATGTTACAAACCTGCCTGTTCATCACCTCCTTTGTTACCTGTAGGAGGTCAGGCTCTGGCGGTTCAGGTGGTGTGGGCATAAATTCAGCTCTAACATCACTCCGGCTTCTTTGTTAGCTTTGTGTTAGCACGCTGTCTGTGCAGATGCTTGCGAGGAGCTGATGTGTTAGCAGTGTAATACAGCTGTTTCTGTTTTTATTTTACTAGTGCACACTTATCCTTTGGTGCAATTAAGGTTTTAGACAATTCCCCCATTTCCATCTTCCCAGCACACAAAATGAATCAGCTGACTGTAGCACAAGAGCAGGAAGGGAAGGATGTTTGATGTTTTTTTTTCTTTCTGTGTATCCAAGAACCTTTTGTAATGCAAGTAACAACTAGCTGATCTCATCAGTGTTGGGCAGAATATAAACAAGCAAATAAATAACTACATGTAACAAATGTTTCATGTGTCTGAACGAAGAAACAATATAGAACAATATACTGGAATATCTGATTTTTAAATCACCAAATATTGGTCATCAGTCTTAAAAATTATAAATTCCATCCATCCATCCATCCATCCATCCATCCATCCATCCATCCATCCATCCATCCATCCATCCATCCATCCATCCGTCCGTCCATCCATCCATCCATCCATCCATCCATCCATCTGTCCATCCATCCATCCATCCATCCATCCATTTTCTTCTGCTGGGGCTGGGGCATGGGGGCTGCAGCCTAAGCAGGGAAACCCAGACCTCCCTCTCCCCTGCCACCTCCATTAGCTCACCCGGGGGGACACCAGGGTGTTCCCAGGCCAGCCGAGAAATATAATCTCTCCAGCGTGTCCTGGGTCTGCCCCAGGACCTCCTCCCGGTAGGACATTCCCAGAACACCTCATCCAAGAGGCACCCAGGATGAGGCATCCTGGGAGCTGTGTGGTCTGTGGGCTCGTACCCCTGGTAGGGTCTCCCATGGCAAATTGGTCCTGGGTGAAGGAGGGTTCTCGAGGGAGAGCGTCTGGTGGCCCGTGGTGCCCGGCCAGGTGCAGCCTGAAGAGGAGGCATGGGTCCGCCCTCCTGTAGGCCCACCTATGGGCGGAGGGCCTGTCGGACCTATCGAGACTGGCTATTGGGAAATTATAAGTCAGGGCAAATGTGATTACAGTAAGACATTACCTTGTAATATTTTACACCCAATACTGGTCCTTTAGGGTCTGCATTCACTAACAAATATAGTGAGTATAATAAGAAACTTAAAGTAACAGAAAACTGTGGGACACTGAGCTTCAGGGAACGGAAATCAGTCGTAGTTGGACAGTTTCATCTTGGCCCCATCAAATCCTCTCTTCTCGGTCAAGTTATTTATTTTAGTACAACACATTTTTTTTCTGGCTGTGTTGGAGTAAATGTTTTCATGTAAGGCCTTGGAGTCATAGTTAACATGGCCATGACATACCCAGATGTGCTGATAGTTCACGACTACTTTCCATAGGCTTACCATTAACAGAGCCTATTCAGATGGAGAATTATTGGATCCACACTGGCATTTTCATCCTTTACAAAAACCTTTCCATCTGTATGATTGTTTTTATTAAGTCACCATGGAGCGCAGACGCAGCCAAACTAACGTCAGTTCTGAAATATGAGTCTCTCTGTGTCCTCAGAAAGGCTGTTTGAATAGTTAACAGATCTCTCACAGACACTTAGCAGCACTTCCTCCTCCGTCTCCTCTCCACCTGCACACTTTATAATGCAAATACACACACAGACGCGTCCTCTGCCACACACTCTCTGTTTTACAGCCTCATATCACCACACTTTGTTATTTTATGGGAACTCTGTTGTTTTTATGATAGTGTGAGCTGTCATCATCTTCTATAGGCCCTCTTTGGAGTCTTGACTGGAGGCCAGAAATCTGTCTGTTCGCTTCACAGCTATGCAGTTTTATAGCTTTACAACATTAGTTTTTGCAATATTATTTTTTCATCATCCAGGCTATGGTGGTTACAGACTGAGAAAGTTAAGTTTATCCTTCAGAGGATTAAGCCATCAATCCCTTTTCCTCCTATGACCAAGAGAATATTTCCTTTTCAGCCAAAGGATTCCAAGTTATCCTTATTATAGAGGACATACATGTTGGAATACTTAATTTCCAGCCACCCTGGAGTCTATCCCAGCTGTCATAGGGTAAGAGGCAGGGTACACCCTGTACAGGTCACCAGCCTGTCACAGGACTAACCATCCACCATCCATGTTAAGGCGCCATTAATGCTGCCATGCAGATAATGTCTCATTGAGTGAAGCACCTGCTTATTTCAGTAAGACAAAACCAAAGTTTCCACATCCGGGTTCAAAACTGGCCTGAATGCTGATCCAGACCTGCCAGCCAGGTGAAAACATCTGAAGCATTATGAAATGAAAACCGGGACAAGGGACGTTTTGTGGCTTCTAAAACTGCACTGGTTGGTGTTTTCAGTTCCCAGACACTTAGAGAGTGTCATTAACAGAAAAAGTGACTTTTTTAAAAAAAACTTTTCTTGCTCCTGGCATCAAATTTGAAATGAGTTTGTTTCCTGAAAACAAGAGAATTTGTAAATGATTTGCAATTCATTGCACCATGGCTTTATTTACATTTGAAATAGCATATCTGCATGTTTGGAAATTGCACAATCTTTTATTGTACATTGTTAATTGACTGTGTTTTAGGTAAAAAGGGGCGACGTAAGACGAGAGGAATGCTTTGCTGCTGGGCTGCCTAAAATATCCTCAAGACGGGTGCTTTGTGAAGTAGGACAGGTACGTCATTCCTTTTGTTTCACTCATTTTGCTTTGGTGATAATATGAAAAGAACAACTTCTCTCTGAGCCTTTCACTGGTGCTTGACTAACTTTAGAATCAGGCCAGACCGAGTGACAAGGATAAAAAGCATATGTGATGTAAACAAAAAAGCAAATCAGGCCAAGATCCCCTTTAAAGTCTCCTTGTGAAGTGCTGCATCCAGTGCATCCCGGAGCTGACCTTGGTGGGACTAGAGGCCAAATTTAAATCAGGTATCTGAGGGAACTTCTGGAACTTTTTCCAACACAACCTCATAGCTACAGGAACCCTCAGTGAAGTCTCAGGCAGCACAATATCCCTTCACATCACAATCGGAAGATAAAAATCCCTGGGTTGAAAAACTGCCGCATGATAATCTTTAATTAAAACTGAGTATATTCTGTCTGGGTGAATGTATGGGTATGCTTCCACCATGTAACAGAGCCTCTTTAATTCTTTATGCAAGAACAGTTTCACTAAAAAGTTGGATTTCTGTTGCTTACAACTCATTTCAATTCATTACAGTTGAATTCAGTCTAATATTGACTTATTAGTATTCCACTGTCTTTTGTCATTTAAATACTCCTAGCTGAGGCCTAATAAAAAGTTACTTCATTGATCTTTTCATATTCACTAAATGTGCCGTTAATTATTGTACACGAGCGAGTGAAATTCAGCAATGAATGTGTTTCTAACCTCTTCCAGGCCCCCGAGGGAGTGCCGGCTTTCCAATTTTACACCCCTTTTCAGTGGGAGCTGAGACGGAGAGTCCTCAGACTGTTCCAGCAGGCAGCGCGCAAGGTACAGACGTCCATATTCTGCAATGTCCCTGAGGTACATGTGCAAATGCACACATCCGCGAGCATTTGCACAACACATTGTTCACATACACACCCCTCAGGGGACCGTTGCTATTACACAAGTCCTGTCCCTTTCATTCAGCCATGGGTAGCTCAAGTGCAGCTTCTTCACAGGACAGCCAGTTTTCCTGTGTGAGGTGCATTCCAGTAAAAGTAGAGAAATGCATTATTTAACTCCAGCCCAGGAATCTCTCAGTCAAAACAATAACAAAAGGCACAAACCGTGTCTCTGCAGGGATACCTAGGTTATTACACTATAGTACACTGTGTACTGTATGCCCTTGTATGGGTTGTGAATTTTGCCAGGTTAGTGTAAGAGCATCTCATCTTGTCTCATCTCATCTCATCTCATCTCAAACTGAACATGGCAAGTTACTGCAAATGAGGATCAGTGCATTTGTGATGTGCTAGCTCCTGCATTTTGTTAACATTTGCAACTTGGTGAGCCTCTGATTACACACAGTACTAAAAAGTTCTACAGAGAAGACAACAATTGAACATGCACAAACACCAAACAGCTCAAGGGCTCAAAATGCAACTGCTGAAAAAAATCTGCAGTTAACTAGCGGCTTTGACAGTGAAGCCTCCTGCTGGCTCAAAGCTGGTCTGGTGATGCCGACCTTTCCTTTACATAACTGAGATGGTGACGCGATGAGATGTGTGGAGCATTTCAGACTCAAGTTTTTGACTGTTAGCAAAGATGATAAAAAAGATGAAGTTCGCTACCACAACGTCACCCACTGGTTTATGAAGCATAATTATCAAACCTTGGGTTGAGTGTTTTCGTAGCTGCCATCTTCATGTTTTTAACCAGAAGTCAGGATCCAGGAGTGGATCTGACTGTGAAGACACAAAATACCCTGGATAATCCTCCTATCTGACACTTAGAATGAGCAAAAATGTGTCCATAAACTAGCCAGGACGGCATTTACACAGGGCAGGGCTGAGAGACGTTTTCCCATACACTTCTAAAGGACTACAAGTCTTTTTTGCAAGCACAGATATCGCCAACTGGTGACCTTTAAAAAGAACACAGGTTTAAAGCACTCAAGCATTGGCTTCACTTTTTAGACCTGGAACCTGTGCTCGCAAATGTCCTCTACAAATAGTGAAGCGGTCGCTGCAGGATCGCGATTTAACTGCAAAATGAAACAGATGCTTGGCAACCTTACTTTTATATATGAACATAACCAGAATACAACTAGTTGGCAACCAGTTCAGTCAGTCTCATTTACAAAGCAATGTGTTGTAGGTGAGTTGCACTTCTTGCCGCAGACTGACTCAGAGTGATTGCTATGTGTTGGCAATCTGTCTGCGTTTATTAATTAGACAGCAGATATTTGAAAACCTTTGTTAATCTGTCTGAGAGTGATTGCGTTTAGCCCAAGTTGGACTGCGATTGTTTGGAGACAGGTTGCCCTCCACCAGGCAACCTGTGCAGCGGCCTTGTAATTGCAAGTGATGACAAAGAAATTGAGAGTGTTGCACCCTCGCCATGGCTGTGTATGTGAACAATGCATGGGCAAGCAGCTTCGTGCAATTGGTCACCAAAAGCCAAAAAGTTCAACTTAAATACTAGGCAACCACCGATTTTGGAGGTTCCCACCTTACTTTGAATCTAAAGTATGAAAGAGCTATAATAGATAGCTGTAGCTTTGACACTGTATGTATTAATCACATCCATTTTCTGCACACTTGTGTGTCCATCAGTTGAATTTGCCACGATTGGCCTCAAATCGTGTTTTAGACACACACCGGTGGGATGTACCTGACCACAGCTGCCATAAGGGGCTCAATCATAGATTGCTTTTTTACATGCTGAAAACAGCATCTTAAAAATTAGACCTGCAGGCTGATTACTGTAAAGGTGGTCTTGTCTTTATCCACTGCTCCTCCCTGAGGGCTCGTTATGGGATAAGAAAAAACAACAACGGTTTAAATGTCAAAAAATAATTAGAATTAGAGTGAACCTGAAATCTCTCTCTGACACGCTCCTGAAGTGTGAGTGAGCAGTAGCTCTGGCAAAGCGGTAACACCCTGCGCCACCCTCGTCTCTCCCTTCCAGGTAGTGAGCCGATGTCGCATGAACCGGAGGCTAGCCTCTTTGAAGAAACTGGCAGACAGTATGAAGAACCTGCCCTTGGCACAGAAAGGTTTTCATTATCCTGTGATCTCCTCATTCAGAAATAATCTCATTATCCCATGGCGGTAAAGCATGCTTTATTGAATTTATTCCTAGAGGGAAAAAAAAATGAAATGATTAAGAGGCTCATAACATATATGCAAGCATCTGGAATAGAGTTTTGAATATGGACACCGAAAATTGCAATGAATCTGTAGAAATGAACTTTTATTTATTCTTTTTTCCATGTGTCACCTCTTCACATTTGCTTCAGCTGATGATGAGAAGACATGTGGCCTAAAAGTCTCTCCAGATAAAGTCTTTCCTTCTTCATTCCCCTTTTCCTCTAATGACGATGACCCCCTGGTGAGTGCAGTGCATGACTGGCACTAGAAAATACAAACATAACAGAGATTTTGACCTGTACCTGTCCATTATTGTCAAATTATGTAATCACCAGCCTACTAGCAAAAGTGTTTGGTCATTTATTTCAAATCAGTTGTGCCATGAAATCCTAAACCACCTAATTGGGAGATGACACTCAGAGGACGAGAAACCGCTGCAGAGGGAGCGCGGGCTGTTGTCCTGCACTTGAAACAATTTTCAGCCATTATTTCCTGTGAAGGACGTCCCTGATCTAACTGTGGAAATCAAAGAGGAAGCTCACTTTCCCATGCTTTGATTAAATCTTTCATTTCCTACATGCCCCGCAGAGAGAGAGAGAGAGAGAGAGAGAGGGAGGGAGGGAGGAAGAGAGGAGGTAGCCTCGGTGTTCACTTGAACAAATAATGCCATTTGTCTCCTTGATATTTCCAGGCTAACATTAAGTTGGTTGAAGTACCCGTGGATCCCGTTGATGTGACTGTGACATCACACATTCCTTTCTTCGAGCTACAAGTAGGTATTCAATGCAGCATTTGGGCATCACACTTTGAAATCAACAAAGTTGACCCAGCAGCAACGTTTGGAAAGTGATGGTAAACCCATAAAACAGAAGAGACTGTTAGAGTAGCTCCCCCAAACCTTTCTGGCTTTTAATCAGTTTCAAGACTGCTTTCAAATGTGTTTTATGACCCTGTGGAGGGCTCACACACCTAATTTTCACCTTCGCCACCTTCATCAAATCCACCTACAAAGTGTTGAATTGCTATTAATAATCTCACAGATTATCACCTTTGTTCTTCAGCAAACCCTGAACTCTCTGAGGCAGCTTTCTTCTCATTTCTTTAAGCAGTCTTCACTAATAGTTCTCCAGGCTTCTTGAAGGACATTCAAAGCTTTTCTTAAGCTGGCTACTGAGAGACTGTGCTCTGAAAGGACTGTGACCGTAATATTGATGTTATGTTATAACCATGCTGTCTGTTGGTATTATCCAGGTCCCGCTGCACTATAAGCTTATGGGCTATCAGGCTGTGTCAGCTTGGGATGCATTCAACTCTTATATTCCCATTACTTTGGCCAGGCCACTGCGTACCGGAGCTCTGGTAACTAGGCACCACCGTGATGTTTATTTATTACATATCACATGTGTACAATTTATTTGTCCACTTATCCATACTGATTAATAATTTCTCCTGGTTTCATCATGTTTTAGGACAAGCTGGTACCCAGCAGAGCTCATTCTCCCAGTACAGTGGAGACCACAGCAGAGAAGCATGAAAAAAAAGTCAAGGATGTGGAAGCAGAGGTTGTTCCTGGTCTCTCCTTCCATGCCCCTGAAAATCTGCTCAGACCTTTTCCAGCAAACCCACTCAGAATCTTTGTAAGGCTGGGATTTATCAGTATTAATCAAGTTGAAAATAGAAGTGCTTTTCCATTTATGATAAATGTTATGAAAACACATTTCAGAACCCAGCTCCAGGTCTTCAGACCTTCAAACCACCCCCTAAATATCTGGAGAGTGATCTGGAGTTCCACCTCTGCCCTCTGCCCAGGTAACAAGAGTTATCCTGAGTTCCATCATCCATTGATTTCTATTAAACTTCAAACACACAAGTGTTTTCTGTGTGCAGGTATACGGTCCCTGAGAGCACTTTGTGTGGCATAAGGACTCAAACTTCACACATTCAGAAGAAGTTTCTGGACCACAAGGTAATTTTCCCAGAGTCTGTGCAGTTGATGAGTTTCTTTGGGATCATTTTAGACATTTTTTTGAAAGTGCATTCCTGTCACTTGTAGTTGATCGTTTGAAAATGGCTCCATTTTCTGTCTGCAAATTGTTTACTTTGATACGTTTAGTGTATATTGAGTACAGCTGAGTGCAATCCCACCAGATCAGCTGACTTCAGTGCCAGATCACATCAGCTGATGGCTCAGCTGATATCCTTCTACACATCCGATTAGCAGATTTAATGTAGGACACACTGCTTAAGCTCCTGTAGCCTCGGCAACAGTTGCTGTGAATCTGCAAGCCACTTTACAACCCACTTGCATCGCAGCTCCTGCTTTCAGGCTGCATCTGACCTAATCAATATCACATCTGCTGCAGTGATGCCTGCTCTGTTCTGTACTGGTCTGACTGCTGCTGCTGCCCCCACCTCTGACTTTAAACATATGCAGACTGAAGGGCAGGGAGGTCCCAGCACAGAGCCATGCCCAAATATAAATGGCTGCAAATGGGAAAATCAGTCATCTTTTGACTAGAGTGGTCCTGACTGTAATGCGTTTTTTTTTCCTGACAGGAAGTGATCCCTGGGGTTATGAAGTGGAAAAATTTTGATTCTATTAGCTTGAAAAGTCTCTCAAACCAGCCTGCTCTCACCAGTGACTGTCCCCCATGCAGGTAGGTCAGAGCTTAGATACTCTGTACTATTTACTTTATGAGTTGTGTATTGAGGAGGCTTTAATCTGGTTGCTGACATGAATGGATCAAAACTTACAGATGGACTTACCACAACATTACTGTTTATGAGATGCATTTGCTCACAGTTTTCTTCTTATACGCTAAGCAAGGCAGCAAAAATGACTTGATATCAAGAATAGATACCCAACAGTTAAAAAGAAGGTACTTTTACCCAGAGGTTGTTACTGTATGTGCACTCAGGGACTCCAGCTGGAACACTGGGATCAAAAGTTTGTTTATGGAACTTGTTTGCAGAGTAGAAAGTGGCTCTTGTCGGTTTCCGTTGTGAAAGAATTTGAACTCTGGCTGCCAGATCATTGAAAGACAGCATTTTCACAAGCTAAAATTAGCACAAACAGTAAGGAAATTTATCTTTAGTTGATTATTTGTTGTAATAATGCTTCTTGGCAATAAATCTTATACTGTTGGAAAGCCTGTTTATTTCCCTTTAAATGGAGCCTCATTTGTAAGGAAAATGCATTTGTGGGTTGAGCAGCAGAGTTGAGTATGTGGGTTGCGTCCATGAAAAACTTGCCAAATCTTCGCTGCCAATGAGCTTCTGGTACTCCAGCCAGGTCTGTCATTACTGGAGGCAATCTCAGTACAGGGAGACAATGAGATGAGATTCTGCAGCCAGTGGCAATCCCATATCTCCACAGTCTGGGGCCGAACTCTATCCCCCACGATGGTACCACTCAACCCCACAAAGCAGGTTTATCAGAGACTACCTCCAGAACTTGGGAGTGGAGAGGATGGAACGATCTGCCTGCAGTCCCGATCCCAACCCCATTGAACACCTGTGAGACGAGCTTCGGAGTGCTGTTTGTGCCAGAGTGACCAACACAACCACACTGGCTGATTTGTGACAAATGCTGGTTGAAGAATGAGATGCCGTCACGCAGCAGTGTGTGACCAAGCTGGTGAGCAGCATGAGGAGGAGGTGCCAGGCTGCTGTGGCTCTGCATGGTTCTTCCACATGCTGCTGAAGCCCCTGTTTGTTAAATGGATAAATTGCTAAACTGCCAATAAGTCTGTTTCTTCAGACTCCAATCATCCAATAAATGACACCAAAGAAGAGCCAATAGCAGAATAAGCTGTTTGGCATTGGCAGAAGATTTGGCAAGTTTTTCATGGACACAGCCCTCAGGCTCAACTCAAATGCATTTTCCTTACAAATGTGACACCATTTAAGGAGAATAAGATTTATTGCCAAGAAGCATTATTACAACAAAGAAATAATCAGCCACAAATTTCCTTACTTTTTGTGCTGTTTATATTAATTACAAAGACAAATGGGGGGGTTTACATTTTATTGATGGGTGGTTACATACTCGTAAGCCACAGACTCATATTACTAGTTAATAGTTACCTTCTTGAATCTTATCCTCTGTCTGCAGCTTGAAATTCCAGCTATAATCTCAGTATTCCAGAAGCAGACTTCTAACTATCTTCTAAAATAAATATCCCATCCACACAACTTCCAGCTCCTGCCAGGATGCTGGATGTCAAACGCTCCCTTTGTAATCTAGCCAGCAGAGTTCATTTTACATTCATGGTGTTGGAGGAGATGGTTGTACAGTAATTAGGATTTACACACCTCAGATTTTTGGAATATTTCTACCTTTCTAAAACAAAGTTATTTAAAATTGCCCATTTAACCAGATAGCTGAGGTCTGTGTTTTGACAAAGTCAGAGGTTAGGTGTTGTTACTGCTGTGATTATTGCGTTTGACTTATTTTAAGAAAGAAATGTGAGTATCTGTCTGGAAAGATAGAAAGCTTCTTCCTGTTTCGAACGTTTGTTTCCTTTCCTGTGTATATGTGTGTGTGTGGAATCTAGGTCATGCCGTATGGAGGCTTCCCTCCCACTGTGAAATAATGATTTATTCAGTCCTTATTCTAAATGGGCAGTGAATAAATGATGATATTTTTCATGTAGTGTATTAGTGAACACAGCATTGGGCTGTCCTGCTCTATTTGTGGTGGGCTGTGTGCTTCTGTCTGCAGCTTGTCATAACCGATACCAATCAGGTGTGCAGAACTCTTTCTGTTTCTGACCTTTCTCGAGCCTGCGCCGCCACGTGCACTGTAATTCATCCAGTCTGATAGAGTTTCTTGTTTGAAGCCAATTTAAGTGTGGAAGCCGAACACTGCAGAGCTAATGAAGCAACACTCCTCGAGAGATCTGAAACCATCTCAAGTCTTTATTTGACAAGATGCCTGAGTAATTTGTGCAACCACAGTTCACATGATGGATCGGGGGAATGCATGGATTTGAATCCCTGCTACAGCTCTTTTTTCCTCACCTTCCCTGTGTTTGCACAGTCGGATGCATGGCCAGGCAAAGTATTTGCTTTACGCTTGTCAGCACTGACCTATGCGATAACTGTATGATATATAATTTTTTATTCATGCAACAGAACACTTTGCCTCAGCCTTCCTGTCAGTCCAGCCTGTCACTGGCTGCAGCCGCAGAGTCTACAGTTAACTTGTCAACACAAACACTGTGGTTTATGCCGAGTGGTCACTGATGAGAGGAAACTCGACAGAACCTTGAGCTGTAACTTGATTCTGAATTACTGAAAGGACAGTGGTGTGGGTGCAGAGGCTTTTAACAACACAAACCAATAACGCATGAGAATAACGGCTTTTTAAGTAGTGTAGTATTACACATATAGTACAGTTAGCCACTTAACCTGAGCTCACTAATGTTAACATATTTAAAGTGAGCACTAATAGTAACATAAAATAACAGTCTACAGTCCACAGCTACTGGGTGTAAATATTTCATACTTGTCATACATACATAATTAGAAAGTTAGCTAACCAGCTTTAGCTTGATTTAACCAAAATGCTATTTTATACCAAAGTAAGCTGGGACTGTTCTAATTATTTTTCACAAATATATAATAGTAACACAGTCCATCTCATAATGTCTTTATTTTTACATTTATTTTTTGCCATCATTACAAAATTGCTCTACAGTGACACCACAGCCTTTCACTAGGGATTCCTCAAAATCTAACCTTTGACTTGTCAGTGTTTTGATTTTATTTTTGCCCCTAAGTGGTATCGACGTTCGCTCAGGAGCACCTTCATCATCCATGTTTGAACTGAGATTTCTAACCACTGTAAGCTGTCCTGTCATCTCAGGGAGACTGAGGCGTGTGCTGGTCTGGCATTTCCAGGGCTAAAGCACTGTGTGTGTGTGTGTGTGTGTGTGTGTGTGTGTGTGTGTGTGTATGCGTGTGTATGTGTGTGTTTCATGTATAGGTCTGTAAACTACAACACAGATATACTTCCACTCACCACACCTCCTCCTCTCGCCAACCTCCCTGATGATGTGGCCCCACTAATGGACATACTGTAAGCACGTGCAGCAGTATATTGATCTTTGTGTGAAATTGCTCCTCTGATGCTCCAACTGTGTGTGTATAACCTCATGCAGGTGTGAAGGCTCAGGTGTCCAACTAACACCAGAGATGATCAGAGCAGAATTCTTGTCTGGAGAAGTTTTTTTCTCCAGTAGCAACCTCGCTACAGGAAAGACAGCCATGTAAGTGTACCAGGAGGATCATGTGCATGCTGCAAAGCTGAAAAATTACTCTCACATTCACAGTCTGGAAGAGAGTTAAGAGCTAGTTTGAGGCATGATGAATGAATGTTTACATGAAGGAAGCACTTCCCAAGCAATAAAAGGGATGAATGCTCCTTTGTGCACACACAGATATTTTGGAAAAGGCAAAAATACATTTTTGGTTGAAGAGGGGAAGTTGTCAGGATAAAACAACCATTAAGTTAATGGATTGAATCAAATCATGTACCCATAGTTAGTTCCAACAAAAGCTTCCTGAGAGCTGGAAAATACTGCACAACTGTTGTCATAGCAATGAAACAGAGCCATACATTTTGTCTTTATCATATTCCGTATATAAACACATTTGTTTAACCTTTTTTTTTTTTAATATCATGCTATTTCCTTGCAGATATGTTCTTATATTACTGGTGTAAATAGGTAGTATCATGTAGCAAAATTTAATATAGCATCCTATTATTGTGAAAACCAACAAATATTTGCTTATCTTTGCAGTGATTTTTCAAAATATTAACATATTAAATAAAACATTTATTTTTAAAATCGTGATCATTGATGAAATAATTGAGGAAATAATATTGCTGTTGATACTAGTAAATCAGGTCCAAATGATATAGGATTTTTAAGGCCAATAACGATACTGATATTTGATTATTTAAAAAGCCGATACTCTGATAAGCAATTTTTTTTCAGATACATGAAACAAACAGATTTTGCTGACATTTGTTTAAATAGAAATATTTATATCTTTGATTAGTGTCTGCCCAACTCTGGTTGGATCAGCTGGTTTTTGTGTTTGTGGCATTCATTATCAACAGAGAAGCTGTAGAATGCCCTCTGGTGGACAGCCTGTGCAACACCAATACTCGTAATATAGTTTATCGCTTCTTTACTTTTTACATGTTAATTGATCAGCCGTTATCAAATAACAAATATCGGTGGAAAACAAAAGCAAGCCAAAAATATCGATCGGGCTCTACTAGTGATCGACTTTTTTTTTTTTATCATATTGGTAAAAATTAATAATAAAATGTTTTAATACTTAAAGATGGACTTTAGTCATATTTTTCAGCTTAGCATGAGGTAGAACATTTAAGAAACTGTAAATTGTAAATTAACATTTTATTAAAATTATATTAAATTGTAGTTTGTAAAATTCTGGGTCAGTACTGATGTACTACATATTTTTATAAAACAACTGCCATTTTCTCATTATGCAAATTTGGAACATTTACTCAGTGCAAAATTGATGCGATACAACTGATAATTATCGACTACTGACATTAGAAAGCAACTGAAATGGGTAATTATTTCAGCTGTAATTTGGTTTCTCATTATTTTTGTTTGTGAAGGTTTTCCAAAATCATCATTAATTAAGTAATTCTTAACTGTAAGTGCTTTTCTTGCTACCCCAGCTGCTTTGCTTCCATCTGTAAAGTGAAATTTCTCTGTCCCAGGCACCAGCGGCAGTGTCAGACAGAGGCGACCTACAGCTCTGAGTTTAACCAGATGGGAAAAAGAGTGTTGACCCGACTGGAGGAACTTGGAGTCAATGACACAACTTCTCATCTAACTGGAGAGAACTGTGACTAGCCAAAACCTGTGTGCACACACATTCTATATCCACTCGCATGAATAAACAGCACTACAGGACTACAGATAAGCCTTATACCCATCCTACTCACTCACAAAAGACTCCTTTTTTTCGCCCCGACACTTCTGTGAAATAAAACCTGGTTACTTTCCCACCCACTCATAAGCCTACTTTCTACCCACTCAAAATTACCAGTAAGCTCCCATCCTGAAAATTTGTTATCCCTCCACCTGCTCAGATTCATAGATATGCATGGCTTTACTATATTCTACATACCATCAACTACATCAAATAGGATAATGCTGCATTTAATACTGTACTTCTTTTGTAAAAGGTTATTACTATTAAATTTTATTATATTGTAAAGTACAGTTTAATCCTTGATGTTTGGCGACTGAATCTGACTGAATGTATTTCCCATCATCTCAAGATTGCTAATAACCTGGCATTACGATTGAGGTTTTGTTGTACTAATTAGAGTCAGCTTTCTATTGTCTGGAAGGAAGAGATATTCTTTATTTCTATATTTATTAGGAACATCAATTCATTATTCATATCTTTGGGCTATGAAAGGAAGGCTGCTTAGGTCAATATTTAATTTCCAGAGGAGCGAACAGGCTGTGAACTGGGTTGGAGTCCAGTACACGTGTGTTCTCTGACCCCTAGAGGGAGCTCCGGCTCTATGAGTTTTACAATTAGAAGGGCTCTCCGCATTTATTTGTCCTTCAGTGAGTGAGTGTGCTCACTTGTAATGACTGTGCTGTAGAGAAATACAGTAAAAGTGCAGTTCCTATTTGAACTTGTTTTAGCGACATGCAAAAAAAAAGGGTCACATTTATTTGACATGGGGTTGGATCCAGAGTACTAAAGCCTTTAGCCATGATTCTTCACTGTCAGAATGCATTGAGATGGCAGCGAAGCATGGTCCTGACTTCACTGCAGCTTAAAAAAGGAGAATTCCACTGAGAGATTAAGTGTATTATTAGCACTCATGTAATTATGTTTCTGTTTCACTCCACAGTTTAAAACTAGATGCGTGCACTCTGCCTCAAAGGAAGGTGTCCTATAGCTACATGTTTCATTAGAGACAGTGATGGTATACATTTGATAAGTAATAGAGTAAAAATAGTAACAGGCATCTGTGAGAGACATTGTGATGTGTGCGTGTGTGAGTAGGAATTGAGGAGTTGCAGTACACCAACATGTTGCAGTCGGTTTGTATGATTCTTTCACCCAGCAGTTCCACAATAAAATACATCTACCATGGCGCCTTTTATGGCTCACGCTACTCTCAAGCTTTCACCCCAGCGAATGCAGGTGCTTTTATTCGCCTCTCCATTCCAATTGAAAAATGGGACAAAACGCTCAGAGACTGAACAGTGAAAACAGGAACACTTTAGCTTCAGCAAGCTCAATTTGTGCAGTACCCCGTGGCAAGAAAATAGCTTCACCCTACTGACACATTTGGACACGATGACCCGACCGTCCCCTACAATCTCCGAGAGAGCACAGAATCAAAGCATGGGGTCCTTTCGAAGGGGGAGTCTGCCTCTCTCGCTCTCTCTGTACTCCATCGATCGCAATTTACAACTCCTAGGACAGACTAACAAACCCACAACAACAGTCTGGCTCTCTGCCTGGTTTCTAGAACATTCTGTTTCATTTACTCATACTTGCAGCTGCCTTTTTTTCTTGCAGAGGCTTTTCCCCTCACACATTTCTCTGAATAATTTCCTAACACTTCTTAGGTGAGAAACTGTGCTGCGGTTTTGCCTCAGAGTAATGGCTCCTTAGAGATACAACATCCTCCCTCAAATTCTTTGACAGGGCAAACCCAGCAACTTCTATGAAACCGCTTAACAGTTCTAGTCTGTTGCTTGCAGTGGCTTCAAGGACCTGAGCGGTGCACGATTTGGTTAACGTCATACAGTATTGTGCAAAAGTCTCGAGCCACCCCCTCATTTCATTATATTTTGACTGGAAAAGGGGAAATGGGTGCAGAGAGTTATTGAAATGTGTTCAAACTAACGTGGAAATACAGCCTCCTTCTTCAGCTGCATCCTTTAGGGGTCGCCACAGCAGTTTGTCTGCCCTATCCCCAGCATCCTACTCTGTCACACCAACCCTCTTGCATGTCTGTCTTCACTAAATCCATGAATTTTCTCTGTCGTCTTCCTTTTTTCCTCCTGCCTTGCAGCTCCATATTTAGCATCCTTTGTCCACTCTGCACATGTCCAAACCATCTCAGCCTTGCCTCTTTAACTTTGTCTCCAAACTGCTCACCCTGACCTGACCCTCTGATGTATTCATTTTTAATCTTTATCCATCCTGGTCACTCCCGATGAAAATCTGAGCATCTTCAACGCTTTCACCTCCAGCTCTGCCTGATGGCTCCAAACCATACATCACAGTAGGTCTCACTATCATCTTGTAAACCTTCCCTTTCACTCTTGCTGCTAGCCTTCTGTCACAAATTACCCCTGATAGTCATCTCCACCACTCCATCCTGCCTGCTCTCGTCTTTACCTTTCGTTTGCACTGTAATTACTACAGCTCTGCACATCACCCTTATTCTTGAAGATCATTACCAGTATCCTTCTTCTCCGTTCTCATGCTCCAGAATTGTGTTAAACTGTCTGGTTAAAAAGTCCACTGCCCTCTCTCCTTGCATCTCCATATCTCTAGAGGTATGTCATGTGGACCAACCACCTTTCCAATCTTCTTCCTCCTTACTAATCTTCTGTACTTCCTGATTCACTAACAGTCCTCCATTCGTCCTCCTCTGTCTCCTCATTTTCTTCATTTTTATCATCTCCTCAAAGTACTCTTTCCATCTTCTCAACACACTATCGTTGGTACATTTCCATCTCTGTCCTTAATCACCCTAACCTGCTACACATCCTTTCCAGCTCAATTTCTCTGTCCAGCCAATCCTTATAAGTGTTTTTCTCCTTTTTTAGGGTTCAGCCTCACATACGACTGAGTATAAGCCTTTGCTTCCACTCTCTTTACTGTACACCTAGCCTCCCAATACTCTTGTCTATTTTCTTCATCTCCTTGACTATCCAACTTTTTCTTTTCTAACCTCTTCCTTTAAATAATTTCCTGTACTTCCTCACCAAGTCTCCTTGTCCTAATTCCTCTGCCCAGAGGATACACTGAACACCCTCTTGGCAGTTTCTCTCACCACCTCAGTTGTATTTTCCCTCTTCCCTGCCACCCAGAGCCTGTCTCAGCTCTTCCCTGAACACTGTCCAACAGTTCTTCCTTCTTCAACTTGCACCATTTAATCCTTGGCTCTGCCTTCACTCACTTTCTCGTCTTGATTTCCAAAATCATCCTACAGATTACTTTCAAATGCTGCCTAGCTACATTCTCTCCTGCCACCACCGTGCGGTCTCCTATCTCTTTCAGATTGTACGTTGTGGATAAGATATGGTCGACCTGTGTGCACCTTCCTCCACTCTTATATGTTACCCATGTTCCTCCCTGTTCACTGCAGTCATTTCCACCCTGTTATGCATATCTCTCCTTAACACCATACCTACCCAACACCTCCACATCACCTTCACCTACATGTCCATTGAAGTCTGCACCAATCACCTCTCTCCCTCCTGGGAACACTCTCTACCATTTCATCCAGCTTACTCCAGAATTCCTCTCTCTCTGACATCAAACCTATGGGGCACATAGAGTGACAACATTCAACATCACCCCTTTGATTGCCAGCTTCAAACTCATCATTCTGTCTGACACGCTCTTCATCTCCATAACACTGTTCACATACTCTTACCCCTACTCCATTTCTCTTCCTATCGACACCATGGTAGAGCAGCTTGAATCCACCTCTAATGCTCCTGGTCTTTTGCTTCCCTTCTACTTTGTCTCCTGCACATATTATATATCTACCTTCCCTCTCTCCATCATATCATAGTCATAGTCCCTACATTTAAAATCTCTACTGTCACGTCCACGCCCTCTTCCCTCTTCCTTTGTCTTCAATCAACAGCACCGAAGAGGCGATCACTGGCTTTCCATTGTGTGTTTTCTATCCAGGGATGCTTTTACTGCACTGGCAGTGTGTTTAGAATCATTGTGATGCTGAAAAATGAAGCCACTGCCAATCAGAGTCTTTCCAGATGGTGTTGCATGGTGGATCAAAATCTGCTGGTACTGTTCTGTGTTCATAATTTCATCAATTTTGACAAGATCCCCAACACCACTGGCTGATATGCAGCCCCAAACCATGACAGATCACTGCGGACACTCACTGTTGAACCTCTTTCCTGAAATATTTCATACACATTGATGACGTGTGTGAAATTAGCGATTTGAACCATAATTTTGACATTTTTCATACAGTACCAGTCAGTTTGGACACTTTCACCCATTCATGCGAATGGAAGAGTGTGTCCAAACATTTGACTGCTACTGTGTATTCAACTAAAGAAATGGAAACAAATTCTGTTTTTGCTACAAGCTGCTAGTATTAAAGTACCTGAAGATGCAATTTGGATTTTGCGTCCATCAGTCCATAAGATCTGTTTCTACCAATTTTCAGTCGAGTCGTTGGGTAATTCGGCATACCTCGGCCTTTTCTCCCTGCTTCCCTTCCTTAAGAATTGCTCGACAGCCACCCTTCCACTGAGGCCATTTGATGAGGCTTCAGCAAACAGCTGATGGATAAACTCAAGAGTGAAATGCATCTCTCAGATCCTGTGTCAGGTCTTTGCTTGGTTGTTCCTATTTCTTAAGGAGATCACTTTCAGATACTGCTGTAGATAGTGATCTTTTTTCCTCCATTTGTCCAGTTTCCTCAAACCTTTTAAAGACACTGTGCTCAGATGTGCCAAATTTTTGGTTAATAGCTCTTTGGGAATTCTATTTTATGTCTGTCAAACTGTGTTATAGTTTTGTAGATTCCACTAAAGAAATGGGCAACAGATTTTGTGTTTTTGCGACAGGCTGCTGGCAGCAAAGACATAAAGATATAATTTAAAACTGCTTCGTAGCTAGGTTGGATGGTATCTGTAGACACAACACCGGTTCATCCCTTGAGTTAGGTGCCTTTTTATGCTTGAATAATTTGTAGGCTTGTCTTAACAAACAAATGAAACATGAAAAGCTTTGAAAGACCTTCAGAAAGCCCGAAGAACTACAGTATTACAGTAGTAGTCAAGACCACTTAAAAAAAAATTACATGGAAGTCTGGCTCCTTGGAAGTAAAATACAAAGGACTGAGGGGTGACTCGAGACTTTTGCCCAATGCTGTATATAATTCTGAAGTCTGTTTGAATGCAGACTAAAGCTTATTTTATAATTGTTTTGACTTTGAATGGAAATGACTTCATTCATGTCTGTGTCTTGAACCAAAGAGAACAGGAAGCAGAAGGCAGTGCTAAAAATGTGGAGGATGGTCGGGTCACTCTGTCTGACAGACTGTGTGTCAGAGATAACAAATTAGAAAAAAAAAAATCTCCTAATGCTATGTCAGCTGTTTATCCCGCATAAACAACTCTGCTCAGAAAAGCTGCCCCGACATCTTCACTGACCATTTCTGAACATCAGCTCAGGGTCCCGCTAATATCACTCTGTGTCTCGTCCTTGATGACAGAGTTTTGATGGCTGTGGCAGTGGCAGGATGCCCTGAACAATTTGCAGAGTGAAGTCACTGAAAGGCCTGTCTAAATTAAGGGATGGTGCGCTTCTACCTCAGTCAAAATTGAGTGCATTTAAGCGGGAGGAACGGCCAAGCTGGCAAAACATGGCACGTCTCTGAGATGTCTTCTGAAGTGGGCTCACAATGCAGAAAAAGCAACAACAGGTCATTTGTGGTCATGCAGTTACCACCGCTTTTACATCACAGCAGAACCAGAGTTCCATTTACATTTAGTGGTACGTACTTGCACTACTATTATTTTTCTTTCAGATGACTGTTTGCTTATTTGTCACACCCACAGGCTTTCCTTCTACATGCTGGATGCCGATCTTTTATATAAATGACATTTACAGTAAGTGTCAAACAGATTTAAACTGTATGAACTGCAGTTTGGTTTAGTGAGCTGTTTTTGCACTTGCTGCTCTCTTTGTCTCAGCGAATTCCTAACAAATCCATGTCAAATGTAAGTTAGCTGCTGAACTAAAACTGTGTTTCCTACTAATTTTCCCCGAGCTGTAACTGAAAAACATTCATCACAAACAACATGTAATTAAGTTGGCAATTCGACAAAAGTAAGGAAGCTCTAAAGTCAATACACTGCTGAAAAAAATTGAAGGAACACTTTGACAACACATCAGATCTCAATGGGGAAAGAAAAAAATCATGCTGGATATCTACACGGATGTAGATCGGGTAATGTGTTAGGAATGAAAGGATGCCACATTTTCGATGGCAATGAAAATGATCAACCTACAGAGGCTGAATTCAAAGACACCCTAAAAAAGTGATAAAATGATGCAACATTTTGCCTAGATTTCATTGCAGCAACTCAAAATGGTACTCAGAAGTTTGTGTGGCCCCCACATGTTTGTATACATGCCTGACAACATCGGGCCTCCTAATGAGACGATGGATGGTGTCCTGGAGGATCTCAGAGCATCACTGAGCTCCTGGACAGTCTGAGGTGTAACCTGGTGGAGTCGGATGGACCGAAGCATAATGTTCCAGAAATGCTCTATTGGATTTAGGTCAGGCGAGCGTGGGGGCCGGTCAGTGGTATCAATTCCTTCATCCTCCAGGAACTGTCGCATGATGCTGGGCATTGCTGTGCGCCAGGAGGTACCTGGGACCCACTGCACCAGTGTAGAGTCCCAGGATTTCATCCTGATAATTAATTGCAGTCATGGTGCAGTTGCCTAGCCTGTAGAGGTCTGCGTGTCCCTCCATGGATATGCCTCTTTGGGCAATCGCTGACCCACTGTCATGGTCCTGGGCCGTTTGCCCGGCGTGCCTTGTGTTTCATTGAGATTTGTCTGTTTGAGTATGAGTTAGGATTTTAGTTTATCATACTTTTCTGTTTAGTTATTTGTGATTAGTTCCTGTTTCCCTCATGTTGTCTTTCCCATGGTTTGTGTTTATGTGTTTGTGTTATCCCTCCGGTGTCAAGTCTGGGTTATGTTTTGCTTCCCGTGTCCTCCTGTTCTGTCATTGCTCCTGTGTATGTTTTGGTTCTCATGTCTTAGTTCCTTGTCTCATGTCTTGTGTTTAGTTTGACGTCCCGGTGTTCCCTGTGTTAAGGTTACGTGTGCGTCATGGTTAGTCACTTCCTGTTTTATTTTGACAGTTTATTTTGTGTTCCTTGTGCTTTATGTTTAGTTTTGCTTCCCCTTGTCTCCTCAGTGTCACTGTGTTCAGCTGTGCTCCTCACATGTTTCCACTCCCCTCATTATCCCTGTGTGTATTTAGTGTCTGCATTTCTTCTAGTTCCTTGTTGCGTCATTAGTTGTGCTTCCGCACAAGTCAAGTCAAGTTTATTTACGTCTCTTCCTGTCAGGTCTTATCCTGGTTTGTATGGCATGTGTAAAATAAAACCTGTGTGTAAAATACACCGTTCCTGAGTTCTGCATTTGGGGTCCTCCTTCTTGCCTGCACTCCCTGACACCCACCGCCAAACCGGTCATGCTCAACGATGTTACAGGCAGCATAACATGAGTGCTGAATGATTTTTAAAAACACCAGTTTGGAGTCTTTCTCACTTACACACTTATCACTGTGGTGTGAAAAGCATTTATTTAAAGAAAAAAAGCCAAACTTGTCATCTCTCCATAGCCTGCAGCTTTTCTTCATAATCTTGTGAAAATTATGAATCATCTTTTAAGTGAGCCACACGAGCCGCAGTGTTTTCCATGTTTGATGCATTCAAGCTCAAGTTATTATGTGAACAAATGCGAATGACATTTTGTTGTCTCGTCAGTGGGCATAATTACCGCTCCTTTAAATGTCATTTACATGCTTTATGAGACTTTTGTCTTACTCGACAATATCAGAACTTCTGCTGTGGAATAAACTGCTTCAGTTTTGATTAGTGCACATCCTCTACCTTCTCTAAACAACCTTCATCGCTGACTCACTTGTGTTGGCAGTGTTAATATGTTGCATTTTGAAATGTCACTGGTCTGCAACCCTTGACGCGGCCTCAAGCAATGCAAAACATCTGCTGGATTAGTTAGTTTTCACTGTTAAAAGCAGCCACGCGTGACTTTTAAAGAAGAGTTAGGGCGGTTTCTTAAGGGGCATCCTCACAGGGAGGGACTTGTAGCAACACCGCAGAACATCAGTGAACATTCAGGGATCCGTTTGTCTGGTACCTCATTAATTTTTTTCGCCACGCCCCCTCATATGTCAGTCAGCTGCATCCTTCACGCTCATTGGTTGGTGCTTCAGTTAATACTAGCTGCTTCCTCTGTGGACGCCCCTTTAGAGTCATTTTGAAAACTTTTCGGGGCAACTCTGAGAACAAAAGGTTTGAAAACACAGATCTACCTCTGATAAATTCTCACACTAATACTTTTATTTTTGAGATTTGTTTATTATACAGGTATATTTAATAATTCATTTATTTATTATTGGCAGGAGAAATCGTTCTCTTTTTATCAATGAGCCTCAAGCAAGAACGTGGGGACGATCATTATGTCTGCGGATGCTTTTTGCACGTGTGGGAGGGCTGTAATTGTTTGCGTACTCACTCTGCTGATGAAGGTTGGTTAGACCCAACTCAGCGCTGCTGCTCTGTTGCATTTCTTTTTCCAGTTCCCAAATATCTGAGTGTTTGTGATGAGCTCTTCAGGAGATGTGAATGAATCTCAAATGAGATGCACCGCAAACACAGTCACTGTAAGCTCTAACCTGCAGTGTTTCACGGACTCGCTGTGTTTCAGCATATTTCTCCTTCCTCTTTGTAGTGCTGTTTGTTCAAGTAGCCTACTGGAGCGCAGCAGGGACGCATGTGTACACGACCGATTTGTGGCTTGTTCCTGCAGTTTTGTAACCGCAGTTTTTATGGTGGCAAGTTTATGTATATATTAGTCAACTGCACCACACGTGTGATGCAGTGTTAGACTGCATAAATAGTTAAAAAGAAAGGCTTGTCCAGCCTCATCCGTATCTGTAACTGTCTCTAGGGGATGGCTACCAGCTACAGTACTGTGCAAAAGTCTCGAGCCACCTCTCATTTCTTTATAATTTGTTGCTCAGGAGCCAAACTTGGTCTTGATCAAAAAGTCATTCAGTCTTTCCTACTCGGGTAGAGTCGAAAAGCGTTATATGAGAACCAGACACGGGCCGCTTTCTCACTCGTTTTCAGTCCTTCAGTCCTTGTACCTGATCAATTTCAGAGACGAGCCAGTGTTGCGTCTACAATAACAGCTTAGAAAAGAACCAGAAGGCTGGTACTTCTGTAGTGCTTGTCTACTGTATTTGAGCCTTCAAAGCACTTTCTTACCACACGCCTCATTCATACACACACTCACTCAGATGGATGAATCGGGGGCAACTCAGGGTTCAGTATCTTGTCCAAGTATGCTTCAACATGCAGACTAGGGGGAGGTTCTGTCATGATTTGGGAATGTATTTCAGCCACTGGTGTTTGCGATCTTGTAAAAATTGACGACCAGTCATGGATCGGCCTAGAGAGTGAGAGGATGGCTGTAGCAGCTACAGAGGGATAAAGCTCACGAGCCGCACCATGAAGGCATCAGAGAGCTGTTGAAGCTAAGTTCAGAAGAGAGGTGAGGATCAGCGAACAGCAGTTTGGCTTCATGCGGAGAAAGAGCTCTACAGATGCGCTGTTGGTTTTGAGAGTGTTGATGGAGACGTCAGAAGGTCAGAATGAGCTGTGCAGTGTCTTTGTGGATCTAGAGAAAGTATATGATAGGGTGTGAAGAGAGGAACTGTGGTACTGCATGAGGAAGTCGTGGCAGAGCAGTGTGTGAGGGTGGTGCAGGACATGGATGAGGACAACGAGACAGTGGTGAGGTGACGTATGGGTTTAAGCAAGCAACAAACAGTGCACAAGAGAGGTGAAACAGAGAGTGCGGGCAGGGTGGAGTGGGTGGAGAAGAGTTTCAGAGGTGATTTGTGACAGAAGGAGAGCAGCAAGAGTGAAAGGGAAGGTTTGCAAGGTGGTAGTGAGACCTGCTGTGATGTGTGGTTTGAAGATGGTGACGCTGACAGGAGGCGGAGAGTTGAAGATGTTAAGATTTTCATTGGGAGTGACCAGGAGGGACAAAGACATGAGTGCATCAGAGGGACAGCTCAGGTCGAGCAGTTTGGAGACAAAGTTAGAGAGGTGAGGCTGAGATGGTTTGGACATGTGCAGAGGAGGGAGAGTGGAAATACTGGAAAAAGGATGTTGAATATGGAGCTGCCAGTTTTCACCGTAGGAACTCTAAGATTCTTTGTCAGTAACCTTGATCACTGTCAGGAATTAATTGTATCTTTAAATTCTTAGAAAACATCATAATTATAAGAATTTTTTTAGAATGTTGTTTCTAGGAGCTGCACTTATTAATGGGAAGCTTTGTGAATGGGCCCAGATCTTTGACTTACTGGACTGAGCTCAAACCGGTCAATGCCGTTCACTTCCTTATCCACAACGGAATTATCGCGTTAGCAAATCTTCACCTGTGATCGGGGAATATTTCCCTCTGCTTGTGCATTAAAATGCTGCTTGTATCAATGGATCCTCTGCTCATTGTCCTCAAAAGTTCAAAGTTCAAAGTTCCTCCACAGCGATGTGAAAGGCTCATTTCCAGTTATTGATTGCAGTTCTTGCTTCCAAGGGCGACACAGCCAGTTATCAGATTTAGGGGACAGTTACTTTGAATAACTTTTTCCTTTAATAAATGAAATTGTTATTTAAAATGTGCATTTAGTAAGAACTCGGGTTATTTGTGTGGAATATTAAAATTTGTTTGATGATGGAAACGTGTAAATACTGGACCTTTTCACATCACTGTGGGGCACAACATCACAGAGTGTCTCCTGTTGTCAAACAGCAATGGTTGAAAACACAAAGCTGTAATTAAAGACAGTCTTGTCCACTGTGTGGCACTGCAGTCCCCAGAACCACCGATGTCACACAGGCGAGGCCTGCGCCCCCACTTTATCCATTCTTCTTCTTTAGTGGGTCTGATTCAGGATGAGACGGACGGGAATTATTATTTCATCCACATCTGGGAATGTATTAAAAAAGCTGGTCGATCCAAGAATTAGAATGTGGTGTATTTGTCAGTTTGATGGGCGCTTAATTCGACTGGCTACATAAAGAGGCGCACTTCCATTTCACATTGTGAGGGGTGTGCACTGTAGCATTAAATAGGCCACCGACACAAAACGGGGACCTCATAAATCCCCCTGACATTTCAGTGAAGGGAAAAACAAATGTTTCTTTTTGATGTGGGCGGGAAAACAGGTAAAAATCCCTTTTTTTGGGGAGGAATGTGCAGGCCTCACCTTCCATTCAAAAAAAATAAAAAAATAATGGGAACCAAATAAACCCCTGTTGCTGTGGGCTGTGGAGCAGTGCTTTATTCGTTCTCTGTGCATTACACAGTATGTATCTGCACTCTTGTGAAATTGCTGGTTTTCATAAATATAGCTGGCCCTTATGCCCCTGAGACAATTTATTGCCTTTACTTGGCAAATACAGGGATTCAACACAGAGAATGCTACAGTTTTAGCATGAACCACTTCCGTCACAAACTGTGTAGTATTTTTGAAAGCCAAGTTTACAGATAGTTAAAGTTGACTTAAAATATCTCCGTTATCTCCAGTTTGCAAGTGGGCACTTTGCAGAACTTTCAAAGTGCCGCGGTGTCAGCACAAACTTCACTGTTCAGACTTCAGTACACAACCAGTCAAAGGCAACTGAGATCTGCTGTGCAGCTTGATTAAGATGCCAATATGAAAGCCTACAGGCTATTTACTTTTTCTTTAAAAAAAAACAAAACCCCTGAGCTACCCAGTATGAGGATCAGTATTTATTATCCAAGAAATTATGTGTTGACCTTGAAAAGTAGGAGCTGCAATTTATGATGCAATATACTAAAAGAAAAAAAACATTTAAATTCACACAGTGAAAAAATTATGAATTATGGAATATATCGGACAAAATCAATAAACTGAGCGGAAATATAGAACAGATACATGTGCAGGGTGGAAACACCTATAAACTTAATGGAGGAATCAGGGATTGAATGTAATGACTGAGCAATGACGGTAGCAGGATGTGTCTGTGTGTTATGGTCTGAGGATTCGCTCCCGGATGAGCAGAGCCTGAAAGTCCATTACTTACTCCTCCAGCACATTCATATGCCGTGATCAGCTGCTTGGGTTCCAGTGTATGAACAACCCTAGCATACATGCCCCGTTGGGGTCCGTGTGGGGGGCACTGTGGGCAAACCCACACAACCCACAGTGGGCAGCCCATAAAAAAAAGCTACTTCTAACCACTCTCATATTCAGAAGGGGTCACCACGTAGTTGAGTTGGCAGATTTTTATACCAGATGCCCTTCCTGACACAGCCCTCATGGGATTCTGTCTCCTCCCAATTACAAACAGGGATCTTTTGCTTGTTAGTCAGACATATAAGCCACTTCACTGTGGATTGGTCTAACTGCCACTTCACTGACGTTTTGAATCAGTCGCCTTCTCTAAGCCTTTCTGACAGTGTATTAAAAGGTGCTCTATGGTTGTATCTTCTCCACAATAATCAAATTTCCCTTTGTGGTGATTCCTAATTATAACTAGTGTGCCAGCAAACATGCCCGTGTGGGCCCACAGTGGGAAGGTGTGGGTGAACTGTGGGGCTGTGTGGACAGGGCACACTTACACTTATCCCACGCAGGCCCCAAGTGGGTGTGGGGGTCCCTATGTGGGTTTTCTGTGTTGTCCACAGAAAACTGTCATGGGGGCCCAGAGGGGTAAAACTACTGTGGGGCCTGACAATCCACAGAAGGTCAGTGAGAGTATTATATGGGTAAGCCCACTGAGAAAACTCTCACAGTGACCCAAAAGGGCAAAATTGCTATAGGCTAGCCTACATAGACACCACATAGGTGGGCTTGCCCACAGAAAACCCCGTGGATAAGTGGGCTAATAATAATAATAATAATAATAATAATAATAATAACAGCTTAAGACTGTGCTTTGCTGAAGGCATGTAGACTAATCAGTTAAAGGGTGTTCCCCGGTGGTACAATATCATAGTCATACTTCTGTAATATCCTTGATAACTATTTTTAATGAGTTTCATTGGAGACTTGAACCTGCCATTCTTGGCACAAACCCAGCACCACTGGATGGGATAATCCTTTCAACAGACCAGAAGGCCGGAAAAAAGGAACTCTGCTCTCACATCACACCCGGTGCGAAAGCTCTGCTTTCAGCGCCATTGTGTTGTAAGATAATTCGAAACATTAAGTGGTCCCAACATCTTCGGAGCTCTTACAATTAAAGACAAACCCCAGTACCTGATGTCGACTGCATTCTCTGTTCCAACATATGACTTGAGTACTCAGACGTGTTCAGATTAACACCCAAGAGAATCACGCCACTTAAGGACTCCGATTGCTCGAGAGAGGGGAGCTGCTTTCAACAATAGTTACCAATGCACGAATGCTGTAGTGGAAGCTGCTGTTCATGTAAGACACACACCAACATAAGAGAGTCAAAAAAGTGGTTACCAGCTGCTTGTTTACCGCTAATTAGCTTAGTAACCACAGCAGAAACACAGTGAAGTGAGCTTTAGAGGCTCTGAGCCTCTAATTACTGAGCTAGAAAAGCCCATTGCAGCCAGTGCTATTCCCAGTGAGTGTTTGCAACAGTACAACCTTTGCTGGGAGAACTTTGCTATTATTATTATTATTATTTTTTTGGAAACACCTTTTTCTTTCTCTTAGGCGAGGTGATTCTGTTGAGATGGGGCTTGCTTGGGGCCCGGTCATAAACAGAAGATGAGAGAAAACAGCTGCCAGTCGTTTACACTCGGCTCTTTTCAAGCTTGTGAAGCCAAATTAAGCTGATTATGAGCTTTGAGAATTCAATAATAATAATAATAATAATAATAATAATGATAACAATAACTGTGCTTGCCACCATCTATCTCAGTCTGTTTGTATTGGTAGGTCATCCCTAATAGCTACTTTGTACCTAGAAAAATGTTCCTTGCTTTCTGTGCCGTTCTCTTGTTTGTGTACCTCTTTCACGGCTGGAGAGGGAACATTATTTACACATATAGAAGCGCTGCATGTAGTGCTGGTGTAACAGTGGAAATGCATGCTATTGCTGGCAGATGTTGCTGCTCCAAGCAGCTGCTGAGAGAGTACATGTTGACAAGACTGAGTTTCTCAACATAGGCAGATGAGTCTCATCGAATATTCAACTAAAGTAAAATACAGTGAGACATTTCTTCTTACTAATAAGCCGTGAAATCTGTGTGTCAGTCCATCTGTTCTTTGAGGTTAATTGAATGAGAAGCTGTTAATTTTTTTGGAATGGGCTAAAAGTTGTTCTCTGTTTCCATGGTTTCCACTATAGTGACTGCTGCCTGCTCCACTCTGTTTGTAGGGAGACACACACACACACACACACACACACACACACACACACACACACAAAGTGCTGCCTTTATTGTTTAGTGACAGTAATTACTTCCATTGGGATGAAATTCAAGCTACAGCATGCAGCATAGCTAGCAAACAAGCACAGGAATGTACAGTGCTGTGCAAAAGTCTTGAGCCACACCTGATCTTTTTATATTTTTTCAAGGAAACTGAGAAATTTGTGCAGCGATTTATTGAAACACATACAAACATACATGGAAATACAGCATTTAAGGCAAAAACAGATAACAAACAAGCTTGAAATCCTGAACTCTCCGAGGCAGCTTTCTCACCATTTCTTTAAGCACTCTTCAGGAATCGTTCTCCAGGCTTCTTGAAGGACATTCAGAGCTCTTCTTTGGATGCCCACTCTATTTGTTCTTTTCTCTGTCAACATGATCCCACACTGCTTCAGTAATGTTGAGGTCCGGGCTCTGGGGAGGCCAATCCATGACTGATGGTGTTGTATTGTGTGTTTTTCCATCCAGGGATGCTTTTATTGCATTGGCAGTGTGTTTGGATCACTGTACTGCTGAAAAATGAAGCTGTTGCCAATCACATGCTTGCATGGCGGATCAAATCTGATGGCACTTTTTCTGTGTTCATATTTTCAGCAATTTTGACAAGCTCCCCAACACCACTGGCTGAAATGCAGTCCCAAACCATGACAGAGCCTCCACCGTGTTTTACAGATGGCTGTGGACACTCACTGTTGTACCTCTCTCCTGACCTCCTCCGTAGATATTGATGATGATTTAAACTAAAAGTTTAAAATTTTGATTTATTTTTTTAATTTGGCGTAACTCAGCTTTTTTTTATCTGTTTCCTTTCCTTAATAATTAATTCTTGACGACCACCTTTCCACTGAGTTCATTTGTGATGAGGCTTTGGTACAGTAGATGCAGGTGTAGGTATAATAAATGGATCAACCAAAGGGCCAGATGCATCTCTCAGGTCCTGTGTTGGGTCTCCTTCAGCTCTCCTTTAGATTTGCCTTTAATTTTCTCTGTTTTCTCTGTGTGGTGATTAAATTAATCTCCCACTGCTAATATGGCATATTCGGTGCACTACAGCACACATATACAATGCATAAAATGCACAAAATTCTAATGAAGACTACACAGTGTACCATACATTCATTAAGCTATTGTAATGGCAATATGTTCCACCAACCTGTTGGAAACAAGGCAGCTATTAATTTAATGTACCATCCACCGATGACCATCGAGAACACACAAGGTCAGTCTCCTGCGGTGAGGATTGTCACTGCAACCAGTGAACCTTAAAATTGTGTGAAAGATAAATCTTTGTCAGCTCAGGAATCCTGGTTGTGTGCCTGCTGCTAAAACGATTATTTCAGGGATTTTTTTTCATTCCTTTCTCCTCCATCTGACAGTTTTTCAGCATTTATTTCAACCACTGCCAAATATCTGGATCCCGCTATGCACCAGGCATCCTGCCGTAATCAGAGATCACAGTGCTTTCAGAGAACCTGAGGGCCTGTTTGTAACTACATTCTACCTGCAAGAGAACAGGCTCTGGGTTTGGATTTTAATCAGGCAGAAACAGGTTAGAAACTCATTAGAGACTCATGCTCTCTGCTGTCAAATAATATTCAACATGACCTCCAGAATATTTTTCTATAATTATTCTAAACTTACATTTCCTAAAATCTATTTTACAGTACGCAAACTAATTTAATTAATGTACCTCGGTAATGGAAAAACACTTCCCGCAATCAAAACTGCCACAAATCAGAGTTAACAAGAACACAAATCATTGGTAATGTCCCTCTGTGTAATTGTTTGGCTGTGTGTGTGTGTGTTCACAAAATGAAAGACAGTGTGGTTCTAGAGGAGGGCACATAGTGTTTAATTTGGGGTTTATTGTACAGACCTGTTAGTGCTGTCTAGCTGTGCTCCCACACAACATCACTAAAAATGCTGCATAACTGTACCATAACTGCCATCTGTCCTTATTTCAGTTTTTCTTTCTCAAAGTAGTCGTTCATCTACAATCCCGGTTCCCTAAAGAGCTGAAACACTACATACAAAATGTAAATGAAAGCCTAATGCAATGATTTGCAAATCTCATGAGCATGTTACTATTTAATGAAAAATGTTAGCTCATTTTGAAGTTGATGACAGCAACATGTCTCAAAAACGTTGGGAGAGTGATCTTTCATATTGTTATGTTGTAAACTGATCGGATGTGCTTTTATTGCATAAAATAGTGCTGATCCCATCTTGTGGATATCTGCTCTGCTGGCTTATAGTGATGCTCGGTCTGTGCACCCAACCTGATGAGGAAAACTCAAACACAGAGAGGACAGCACTGACTTCAGTTTGTCAGTTCGGTAAACCATCGCTGTACCTGACTCTAACAGACTCTCCTCCACACAGCTTATAAAGTGCTCTACAAATCTGAACATTACGGCTAATAGCTGCATTTTCCTGTTTCAGTGCAGCTAGCCAACTATGGAGGACCACTTACTGCTTAAGACACAAAGTGAAAGTGGACAGTATTGCTTGTTTATTAACATAAATCCATCGCTGCAGCCAGGGGCAGGACAAAAGCGACCCCTTTAGACTGCTTTGTAGTTTTAGTTTTCTTGTTTTCCACTAAGTTATTGGTTTGGTCACTAGTTAGCTAACATAAACTATTGCAACCAACCAACCAACCAACCAACTAGCCAACCAACCAACCAACCAACCGACCAACCAACCAACCAACCAACTAAGTGATATCACATTCAGTACTGGCACAAGATGGCCATACACATGCTCTAAAAACTATACATTTAAACACTATTTTCTTAAATCCAGCTTCACAGATTGTTGAATCTGTGGCAGTTTTTAGAGCAGAGCTCCACAGTGCAAATTAGCTTTTATACATGTAGTATTTCATGCCCACTTTAAAATTGGACATGAAACATCGTGGCCTCTGAGGTATTCTCTGTGAAAGACAGCCAACAGTCCCACCACTGATGTAATCATGAAGGCCAATTATACATGTTGGTTATCGTGTTCCACTATCAGACTATCAGGCCTACACTCCCTCTTCTGTGCTGCGGCATTTCACATACAGTATGCTGTCACACTATAGCCTATATGACTCAGTATCCATTACATCTTTGCAGAAATGCCTGCCTTCATGATATCAGTAATAATGTAGAACTTTTCATCCCACAGTTACAAAATTGAGAATGATAATGAGCTGACAGGATGAAGGACAAAGCAATAACCCAAAGTTTTCAGCAATGATTCTTGAAATCAATTCAGAGATTAGAGAAGAGACCAAAGGCAGGAGCCAGAGAGAAGAAAATAAGTGCAAATCCAATCACATTGAAGGTCAGTATGAATAAACCAAAAATAAAAGGGCTAATATAGACATTGTGATGTTCAGCCACTCTGATCTCTTCAGGCAGATTGGGCTAAAAGAAAAGGCCTTACAATAATCCAGATCAGTTATAACAAATGCACCATGCAAGCAATATAGTTTCATGACCTAAAGACATCCTGGAGCATCCAACAACAATAATTCTTTCTGTTGTTGCTTTTCTTGTGTGTGTGTGTGTCTGTAAAGTACAAATCTGTTTTCAACTTTCAGTTTTGAAAGTTAGTGAACTACGCTTTACCAGCTGACTTAGGTTGACTCACAAGTACAGCTGGGTGTCATCAACATATGGGGATAAGTGACGATACATAAACTAATTAATTTACTGAAGCACATATGGGACATACATGAAGTAAAGCAGGAAATGGGTTGAAAAATCCCTAAAATACATTAGACAAATCTTTTTTTCCTTACAGGATTATTCCATGCTTGGAAAAATGACTGCATAACTTCAAAATGCTGTATTTTGTGTCTCTTTGCAATGGGAGACTAGACTCAACTGTCTGCTGGTCGTATTCTAGTTATTTTCCTATATAAAAGCAATGTTGCCAAGCACTTACGTCATTTTGCAGTAAAATTGCCGTCCTGTATCAACTACATTATTGTTTATTAATAAATTTATGAATTTCTGTCTCTGGAATCTGAATAAAAGTAGTTCATGTGAACACTGCTGTATCATAAATAGTCGCCATATTATCACAAACTGATGGCAGCATGAATGCACTGAACAGTGAGTCACTTTTGTCTTGTGACCAAAGTTTTTTTCAGATAAGATAGCTGTGTCATCAGTTATAGGTGTAGAATTCACCTATAACAAATCTACAAATCTAGATTTATAGAAGTAAAGTAAGTACGCGCAGGGCTTTTGTAGAATAATTGCTGTAACTCAGAAAGGCTTCAACAGCACTGGGATAATGTGTCTTTTTTTGTTCCCAGTCTCAGTCAGTGGCTGCACAGTCTCCCAGTTGCATGCGCATGCTGGCAAGTTGATAACAATGGAGGAGGCAGAAGTAAAACGGAGGAGAAATATTACCTATTTTTTTTTTCCAGTCAGACTCTATAATATAATAGAGATGGGCATTATTCCTAAAAACTGCCAACCCGATGTTTTCACAGTGTCCCCATGAAACTGATATTTGCAGCTTTAAATGAAATCTCAATAATTGACTATACTGTTCAGACATTAAAAATACATTAACAGCTCAGGGTCTGCTCTTACTGAGAGTATACTGCAGAAAGAATTACGGTCACTTTGACACACTCAAAATGTTACTAATTTTGAAGATATGTGATCTAAATCCACAATGTTAACACAGCTAACAAGAGTATAATTTCCTTACGGAGGAGAGAGAACAGTGGGCCAAGTATGCACTGCAACGCTGACAGTTTAAGTAAGTAAGAGGCGAGGGTATTTGATGTATAATGCGGATTGGAAGCTCAGCACTAATAATGATTTAGAGCACAACAGAGGCTACTGGCTGCAATCGTTTAGACACAAACAGATCTTTTGAAGCGCTTTGACAAAGTAAATTATTGTTATAAGTAATTAACTGCCACTTTTGCATCTCTTTATGAAGCTGATTGGCATCCAGTGTAAAATGACACCGCTACTTTTGCAGTTATGCTCTCATGTCCAGGTTGTATCAAAACATTTCAGGCCGTATTTCTGTTATGTTCCCCATCCGCTGTGCGTTCAATTCCATTCTGCTCTCACCTGATTTATTTAAAGATGCAATGGGTATTACTCAAGAGTTCCATCTCCCTGGCCCGAGGTGCACGTTGCTCAGCTACAAACGAGCCGAGCTGGTCTAAAACTTGATTTAACCCTGGCACTCAGTTTCACTATTGTCTAATCTGTGGAGTCAGGTGATGATGGGGAGCTCAATCTTGTGAAGCAACACGCTTAATGGTACATTTCACTGTAAGTGCACATGAGAATGGTGCAGCTGGAGCAAGGCTGACCTCAGGCAGGAGTGAAGGTGGTTGGAGAAGCTGTGAAAAGGTCAAAAAGGATAGCATGTCGCAAAGAAAAGACTGCGTTTAAGCTGTAGTTTAAATTAAAGAGATAAACGTGCACATTATAACTGAGCATGCGCATTGTGTACCAGTATAATACAGAACATGGCTGACAGTTGCTTTTCTATTTTTTTCAGCATGGTATCTGATCGCAGAGTAAAGCTGCACTGACAGAGGCTGCAGGATGACAGCCACCTGTTAAATAAGTGGAATGCTTTCAATTAAAGCATGCTTTAGATGCGCGTACAGTTAGTGGGATTTATGCTGCAACAGTGCATGTATGTGTGAGCTCCAGGAAGGATTAAGGTCCATTGCACAGTTTTAATCTCAGATACAGATTATGTCTTGGGTTTCTACGAAACGGTCAGATACCGCATCAGTGCGAGCAGTTGTCTTTTCTGTAACATGTAACAAAAAATGTTTTTTTTTCAAATTTCTTAGAAAAGAATTCCCTGTTTTCTGTCACCTGCATGTGAAAAACACAGGAGAGGAATGGAAGTGAAAGTGAAGAGACATCATCAGCTTCAACTCTTATTAACACGTTCTTGTTGATGGGCTCTTTGGTGCTTCAGGGAAGATTTTCACACTTTCACAAACTCACAACTGGAAGCTGCGCTCAATTACTAACCACGTGCTTGCAAAAGATGGAACAAAGATGTTGTAGAAAAACTCTGAGTCTCTGTCTTCATGTAGGTATGTAATGTATTATACTACTCCGTTTGCACATAGAAACTTTTACCCCTCTACTGCTGAGCATTTCCTCGGGGTTTTGCCTTTTCACAGACTTTTCATTGGAACTTGCTAAGGCTGCACAGACAGTTATGCCTTTACTCCACCTGCCCAGGCAGCTCCAGGACTTCAGGCCAGCAGTTGTCGAGTCACAAGCTTTCTGACCCCCCCCATTCTCCCAAACCATGGTCTATTTCCTGACCCCTTATATTTGCTGGATGGATTGAAATGTGGTCCACTGGCTTTCATTGCAGGCTACAATAGCATGTGGAGGAAGCTTAGCTAATCGTCTCTTTGCTAAGGTAAAGCATGGCATGATTACATATATGTTATTAGCATGTTACCACTTTATGTATTTTGTGTATTTTTTATGATGGGTAGGCATTTGTTTGTTGTTTTGATGCTGCTGGACTTTTTGAAGGGGTGATGACAAAATTGGTTTACAGTAGATTTGGCTTGGTCACTATAATAAACCTTACTGACATTTTCGTTAAATATGTTTGCAATTCAATGTGTCTTCAAGATGCTCATATCTCAGTAACTGCTGCACATATTTCATCCAAATTTTACTTGGAGAAATTTTGCACACTTGGTTTTCAGCATGTCCAGGGTGTACCACGCCTCTTGTTGTATGGCAGCTGGGATAGGCTCCAGCCCCCCGTAGCCCTGAATTAGAAAAGTGGAAGAAAATGAGCTTATTTTCTTTTTGGCTTTTTCTTTTTTTATAGTGCCAACATGACACTTGGCCATGGCCAGAGAACTGGATAGGACAGGCTTAATGTGTGACACATGAAAGTTTGGATGAATTTTGAAAGACAGGCAATTTTAACCATCAGCAGATGGGGTGCCAGGTTGTCTCAGTGAGTGGGTGCATGCGGTCCGGGTTTGCGTCCGACCTGTGGCCATTTACTGCTTGTCTTCCCCTATCTCTCTCTCCCCAGTTTCATGTCTCTCTTCTCTTCTCTATACTAATAAAGGCATAAAAGGACAAAAAATAAATACATCTTAAAAAAGGTCCTATGAAGTGAGGGGACAACTTCTTGGACAGAGATCTCAACGGAATGTCTTTAGAAGATAACCAAACCTTCTGCCCCTGAACATACTGTGGTCTGGAGTCCTTCCACGGTCTGCCAAGTGACATTTTTGGTCCCTGGTGCACAGAAGAGCTGCCCTGGTCTGATTCCACACCCAACAATTCCTTTGCAGATGTTGTTTCACAGACAAAATAGCCAACTCCGACTACAGAAACAAGCTGATTTCTTGAGGAGGCCTTGAAGGGAGAGAGGTTAGTAGCTGCAGAGGTGTGGATGTTATGGGCGTACTCTGTCCAGGGTAACTGAAAACTCCACATTGAACGGTTACTAGGAGCAACACAGTGAAGGGCAGGCTCAAGCTCTTGATTTAAAGTTTTCATTTTACCATTAGTTTGAGGGTGGTAACTTGAACTGAGATAGACTTTAGCTCCTAAAGCAGTGCAGAAAGTCTTCTGCCAGCTGAACTGGAAACTGCTGGAACAGCAGTGTCACTGTCCACAGTAACATCTCCATGGACTGAGAGGGTCCTGATCAAGAAAGAAGCCCCTGCTCTAAAGTAGACATGCTCAAACTTGACGGAAATTTGCAGCTGCCCATGTGGACAAGCCAAATGCTTTCTGGAGAGTAGTTTAATGATTACATGAGACAAAGATTGAACTTTTTGGCCAAAATGTCAAGAGGTTTGTTTGTAGGAGTAAAGGTGAGGCTTCCAAACCTAAGAGCACCATCATGGTGGTGGTAGCATCATGCTCTGGGACTGTATGCCTGGTTCATTGCACAAAGTGGATGGAAAAATGAAGGAGGACTACTTCTAAATTCTTCCACTTCATTTCATCTTAACAGCTAGACAATTGAAACTTTGACACAGGTAGGTGTTGCAACAGGACAATGATCCTAAACACATCAAAACAGGCTAACAGAGCATCTGGAATGGCCTTCCCAAGTCCCCGACCTCAACCCTGTGGGAAATTTGTGGGCTTTGCTTAAAAGCTGGGTCTGTGTCAGGAAACCAACCAATTTAAATGAACTCTACCATTTCTACCAACTTGTTGATGGTTACCAAAAGCATCTAGTTGAAGTGCAACTTGATAAGGGACATTTAACCAAATAACCCTCCAGGCCATTTCTGAAACATTTATCAAGGCTGAAACTACAAACATTTCAATTACATATTTTTCATCTTAGAAAAAAAATGTGTCATTTGAACTTTGCAAGTTAGGCCATATTTGAAAGAGTAATTTTTAAATATTTATGTACTGCTTGTAGAGTACTGAATATGCATGCAGCTCTCTCTCTCTCTCACACACACACACACACACACACACACACACACACACACACACACACACACACACACACACACACACACACACACACACACAGAGGTTTATCATCACTGCATGGTTGGAGTCAGTCTTGTTTCTATCCATCAAGTATTTTTTTATGACTGTTTAAAAGCATTTAATCATCTAAAATATTGACATCCTGGGCCACAAATCACTGAAAATGAATTTTAACCCTCCCAGGCAGTCTGAGGCAACTCTCCATATAAGGGGTGTAAATTCATGCAGTGGGTTCCTTTCACCTGTATGTACATACTACAGGTATCCATGAGCATAAACAGCTAGTAGTGATCTGTGATCATTACTGTCAATTATGCCGCAGCCTTAGGAACCGTGCACAAACACAAATGTGCACACTCATTCACAGTGACAAGGGATGAATGATACGGCTACTAACGAGACAAGACCAACCAGTACAATACTATTATTAATTGTGTGTGTGTGTGGGTGTGTGTGTGTGTGTGTTATCTCTGTTAATCTCTGAGGAAAGGAAAGAAAGGATTGTTTTTACAAGAGTATAAAGACTTAGAGATTGTTGATTTTGCTGGTCCTCACCTCTGTTCCTCCATTTTTCTCTCTGTATTTCTGTGTGTGAGAAACACCTTGACCTGTTAGTGTAATGTGCACTGTTCCAGCACATCTCTAACCATCCATCATGATATTTACTGCATGGCCCTTCAGATAAACACCTGATAAGATGAAATATTGATTTTCCCTGCTTTACCCTTTCTCTCGCTGTCTTACTCGCTCACTCTCTCTCTCTCTCTCTCTCTCTCTCTCTCACACACACACACACGCACACACGCACACGCACGCGCGCGCACACACACACACACACACACACACGCGCACACACACACACACACAAGCGTGCTTTCGTCCACATAATAAAAATCTAACCTTGCAGCCTATGTCACAACCTCTGTATACTTGAGAGTCATGGAGGGGGCAGTTCGAATGATGTGCGTGCAGTTCTTGCAAAGCAGTTTGTTTCTGTTTTCCATCTCTCTCATAGAGCAAACAGGAAGTGAAACTCTGCCAGATGTGTTTTACTTGATGACTGCTGTACTCAGAGAATGGCTAAAAGAAACAGTTGGAGGTAATTCTTTTCTATATTTACCGTACACCTTCATTGATTCAATCCCAGTGAATGAAAGAGCTCACACAGGTGTTCTATGTCTACATGTGCTTTTATGTAGCTGGAAAAGGTTTTGACAGTATAGCCTTACATATCCTGTGGGAGTACAGACTGCCAGCATTGCTGGTGAAAGCCATTTGGTCCCTTCTAAACTCCAAGTGAGCATTGCACATCCTTGGCGTGCAGGCAAGGGCAGTCAACAGAGTCACTTTGTGCTTCTTTTTTTTGTCATTTCTCTAGCAGCATTTGATTCTGAAGTGCAGGTGGGAGGTGGAGTGGGTTCAATTATCTGACATACAGGTGACATCTGCTCTTTGCTGATGACACCGTCCTTCTTGCTTCGGTGAACCGTTCTAGCTGATGTGCGCTGGAGCAATTTGCTGGCTGAATGTGATGTGGATCAGCACCTCCAAGCTTGAAATCTAGGTGTAGGGTCGGCAGCAGTTCAGCTGTCTTAGGGCTTATCTCATACCGGGGAGCAGCTGCAGCAGTGCGGCTGCTGCACTGCACTGGACCGGACCTCCTTTTGCACGCTGATCCTGGACCTGCTGCTGGATCATCCAGCTGGCCTGCTGGCATCTGCGATCTTCCCCGGGACGAGCTGGAGTAATTTTCTGGGGAAAATTTGTCCTACTAACCTTTTGTTGTGTCAGCATAGTTTCTAGTTGAACTGACTGGCATATATTTTCTTTTCCCAAACATTTATTACCCCCAGAGAATACAGGCTAATTTTGGAAATCCCTCACTTTGCCTAAAGAGCTACCGCATGGGTGATGTTGATTTTTGTAAAATATATCCACAACATTTCGTTGAATTAAAGTGAAATTTGGTACAATTACGCTGACGACAGTAATCACATGACATTTCCTGAAGTGTCTACAGAAATCCAATAAAGTATCTAAAAGCATTGTGGATGGATGACACAGAATTTTGGACATCTGGGGATATCTGGGAAATGTTGGATTTCTTTGGCTGACTTCAATAATAAGGTCAATGTTTGTCATTTTGAGAGAAATGTTTCATCATATAACGCGCAAGTTAATGATCCCTTCAGGGTTGAATTGTAAAAACCTAGTGCAGGTGTTTGTTTATATATCAGAGAATTACATGTGCTTAGTATACCTCGCAAGGCTGTTAATGTTTCTAAAGACTCGGGCAAAGCGGTTCTTTGCTTTAAATCCTTGACATCAAACACAGATGCCAAGCACAGACCCTGTTTTAATACACACTGGACAGAAATTAAGCAGCAACCTAAAAAAACTAACCTGGAGTTAAATGTTTCTGTGTCAGTGCAGGTTTGAAATGTCATATTGACTGTGAATTCACTGGCACACTGATAGCAAATCTAGTGTGAGAAATAAGTGTTATAAAGGCGTTCAGCTTGGTATTGGAGCATTTTGCAGGCCTGAACTAATAAACCTGCCAACGTGCATCTTAAAGGAACAGAAGTGTGTGAATAATGTGAGAGTTATTAATAAGCATGAAACACAAGAAAATAGTTGTGTGGAAGCAAAGATTGTGGTGTAACCCACCCATGTAATTCTGTATTGTTTTGTGCACAGGTGAATTGGAGAGGGAAGTGTGCTGTAGCACACTTTCTTAGTCCCACCCTCTCTCAGAATCTGCTGCCCGGGACACTCATTGAAATGCATTGGCGCAATATGTGTAAACATGTAGCAGAAGGATACAGCAGATTTTAATTTACAATAGAGCAGATCGTCAGAATCAGCAAAGGACGGCATCACCTTCTGCACATCTGATGAGTGCCCAATTGCAATGGCTAACAGCAACAGAGCCGGACACCTGTGATCCTCAAGCTAATATCTGGATATACACAACATGATTAAAAAAGTTTCATGCTTTTGGAATAGCAGGATTAGGGTCACGATATAGTCAACAGCACATTAGCCTGCTGTTATGTGATGATCCAGTACCAGAGCTTTCCCTGTGGTTGATGCTCTTATCACTAACCTATTTACTTTATTAATCCGAGTTTAATCACACTAAGTGCACAGCTCCTATTGTACAGTGTTTTTGTGCTTTGTGTACACTTACATCAGATGATCAGGTGGGTGTTATGGTACAGAGGAAACCCTTGCAGCTACAGTGTTGTCTTTATGTGTCAGCTTTACCAGTAAATAACAGCGGTGGTGGGATAAATCTGTCTTTCTTCTGAGCCAGTTCCTAGCTGCTGTATTTCTTATTCTGTTATGGACAAATATATTTTGATAAGATATTATTTTAATGGACAACTATCATATGAGAAAACATGCATAACCAATGTATTGTTCATTTAACAGGATATAGCTCCACAGCCCCCCCTCCTAAAGCTCTGGAGTTGAGGCCTAGCTGCAACTGCCTGCATTGACATGCCTGTCAATTGAAGTGGCCGCGAGGTCATCTTCATAAGGTTAAAAAAATGAACCCACCACACAGCTGTTATGAAGGGGCAAACTAGAGTCCCCAAATCATTTTTCTTTTGTGCAAGTCTGTAAATATTGTGCCAGATTATAAAGATGCCGTAAAGCTCAACATTTTAAATGACAAATGAAGCCAAAGTAGAATTGCCAAGAACTGCAGTTCCTCTAATGGCCACTTGAGGCTGACTGCAAAAGTGAGTCAAATTCCCATATACTCCTATGTTAAAACTATATATCATTAAAAAAGCATGTTTATAGGCTAGTGTGAAAAATAATTTTGGCCACTATGGATAGTCTCCTACTTCACAACATGTCTGCAAATAGTGAATATTTTAAGCTCTCGGTTAGGGTTGTGGCCACTTTGATTGTCAGGTGTCCTGACTGTAGCTGTCTGCTAAGGAATTAGCTCATCTCCACTGATGTGAGTCACTGAACTTGGACCTTCTGAACTGTGTTTGTGCTGTTGGTGCCTTTGTGGAGCATTTTTAATTAATCTATCTGACATGTTTGATTTGTTCTGCTGTGTGGTGCAGCCTGTCCAAGAAGTCTATCGTGAAGTTTTGCTGAGTCTAATGGTTTTTAGCCTGTTTATCTGCATTAATTAGCTCAGTTAGTTTGTGGATGTGATTTTCTTACCAAGCTTTCCAGCACCAACTGATAATTGATCGCTTGTGGCTCTAGAAAATCAAGATTCCAGTGGTCATAATGCTAAAGCCTCAAAATCTGGTGTTCAAAAACCAATCGATGACTTCACACACAGCTTTTAACACACACCCTATGTGTCATTCACATGGATACATACCGTACATACTGATAGCATATAAAATGCATGGCTGAGGTAGTGCCAGCATTGACTGTAAAAATACACATTGCTTACCACATGCTGCTTATGTGATACTTCTCACCCCCGTATCTCACGCTCTGTCCACTGATCACAGCATGTCGTTAATGTAAAAATGACTCATTCGACTGTTTTTTAACTGCTTCCATTCACAACTCTGCACACGTTAAGCAAACAGAAGGCTGTACAAACCTGGTGCACCTTCATGATTAGTTTGCCAGTGCTTGTCATGCTTTTCAGAGACCCCCTGAGACCCTGCAGACTGTGGGTGTGTGTCACATGCCGGCTGCAGAATTAATTGCAGCGATCTCAATGTTCTCAGGAAAAAATAAAAGCAAAAATACTGGCAAGGGATTCATGTACACAAATATTAAACTGAAGGGTAGCAGCGAGTTTTCAAATCCACTAGTGAGCCTTTCAGCTCCAGCAGGCTCTGCTCAGTGGCTGACCCTCATCTCTCAGTGTTGTTGCAAAAGGCAGAAAGATATAACTCTTTAAAAAGTTATTTTCACCATATTTTGAAATAAGTTATTTTTTAGGTAGCAGTACCGTAATATAAGCAATTCTGCTATTTAAACCTGAAATCAGTGGATAACAGCTGACCTGTCAGACGTGTAGAAGACCACAGATCATTATTTACCATCTACTCATAAAGGTACCACTAATGACCTATGTGTATAAATATCCAATTCAAAGGAAAATGTAACACATAGCCAGCTGTGAGCATGAATGGGACATCACTGAGTTTAATGCCTGTCTGCAAAATGTTGAATTGCACATCTTTGATATCTGGCTGGCATCAGGTTACAGTGAGATTCAGACTTTAATGTGACAAATTTCAGATCAGCCTGAATCACATTATTAGCAAGAGAGCTTACAAAATGTTATGTAACAGATGGGATATGAGAGAGAACTAACCTGAAAGTAGAAAATAGTTGAAAGTTGGAGTTTGATGTTGGAGAGCTGCGTGTGAGCACACACCTCTGCTTTTCAACTCTGCAAATTTCATTATGGACCAATCACTGTGGAGAAAAAATGAAGACAAACCTGAAACACTGTAAACTCCTCCACTCATGGAGCTGGAAAAGAGGATAGTAGGTTTTGTTTAATAAACTGGAAAATTTGAGAATTGAGGGAAGAGATGAAAGTAGGCCCATTTAACACATTTTCTACTGTCGTTGGAGGGTGAGGGTGGGGATGGAGAGGGCTAGTTATACCCTGGGTGTTACTCCAGTATTCACTCGTCCTATTTCTGAAGGTCTTTGAAAGGTTTTGTTTGGACATTGGCTGTTTTTTCCCGACCAGAGGAATATTTCTTTTTTTTAAGGCTCTTATTACTGACCTCTGAATCATTCAAGCATAAAAAATAAATCACCTTATTCAAGGGATGAACCAGTGCTGTGTCTACTCATAACAACTTCAGCTTAGCAAAGAACCAATATTAAATTACATCCGTAGGCACTTTGTTACTAGCAGCCTGCTCCAAAAACACATAGTTTGTTCCAATTTCTTTAGTTGAATCTAAAAATGCCAAAGATAACACAGTTTAACAGCCATAAAATAGCACCAAAAAGGTGATTCCAACATTGCTAATAACCAAAAACTTGGCTTATCTCAGCATGGTGTGCAGCGTGCCAGTAAAGAAATTGTGGAAACCTGACAAGTGGAGGGAAAAAAAAGAAGCATATGAGCAGTATCTTAAAATAATGTCCTTAAGAAACAGGGAAAAACAAAATCCAGCAAAGATCTGACCTGAGAGATGCATCTGGCCCTTCAGCCGATCCATCTGCTGTTCTCCAAAGACTCAACAGAAATAGTGTCAGGGGAAGGCTGGCTGCCAATAAGCCATTCTTAAGGAAGGGAAACTGTGGAGAAAAGGCTGAGGTATGCCTCATTATGCAAGAACTCAGCTGAAAATGGGTGGCAACAGGTCTGATTGACTGATGAATTCCATCCGCCATCTGTAAAACATGGTGGAGGCTCTGTCATGGTTTGGGAATGTATTTCAGCCAATGGTGTTGGGGATCTTGTCAAAACTGATGAAATTATGAACACAGAAAATGACCATCAAATTTTGATCCACCACACAAGAACGTGTCTGGTCAGCAACAGCTTCATTTTTCAGCATAACAATGATCCCAAACTCACTGGATACCTGGATCAGAAAATACTCGATGGTCAGTCAGTCAGTCATGGAGAGAGTCCAGGCTGTGTTGGAGAATAAAGGTGATCACACCAAGTACTGACTTTCAAGCTTGCTAGAATTCTACAAACTATGTTTTTACCTAATATACTGTGTTTCCATGTATGCTGGCACATTTCAGTAAATCACTGCATCTATTTCCCATTTTCCTGGCAAAACATAAAGAAATGAGGGGAAACTCTAGACTTTCGCACAGTACTGTACCTCACGAGTTAATAACACTCAGATAATTGAGCTGAACTCTGAACTGCGGAGCAGCTCGACAGATGCGAACAGCCATAATTGGTTTCCCCCTCGAATGTAAACATAAAAGCTGAACGCACAACTGCTGCCTTTCATCGGATGAATCCATTCAAACAGCTCCGCCGAGTTCGAGGAGTGAGCGACCAAGAAAGCCGTGATCATGGTCGCCGAGGTCACCGGCTGCCGAAGAATTCTGCTGCGACAGGAAAGTAACCACCAAAACTTTTCTGGATAAATATAACATTGAAATGAATGCATGCACTCGGAGAGGAGGATGGTATTTTGGTGTTAGCTCTCCCAAGGTGTTGCTTTGTGACACCAATAAGGCAGACTGCAGCTCTGTAATGAGCTGAGAAATGGCAGCCCACTCCTCGGCTCTCCGGTGGCCGGAGCGAAACAGGCCTCGTGCTATTTTTGACAAGAACTGACGATACGTGTCCGCTGTGCTCAGGGAGAGGAAAAAACAAAACAAAACAGAGTGACTGGACTTTGTGCTCTGGCACCATGTCATCGCTGGGGTTAGTGTTTTCTCACACAACATTGCCTGTAAACATTGTATTTATTTCCACACAGATGTTCAGAGGATGACAAATAGAGTCCCGCGCTGTTTACTGTCTTGTATTTTCAATAACACATTATTGTTTGGAGCATTCAGCAGCACCTACTCACTTATCTTTAAGTGGAATGGAAAGCAAGCCTCTGTGTTTATAGCATCTTTGGTGCCTTATACAGTATGTACCCCATTACTTTTGTTGCCTAAAAAGAGAACACTTACTGTAAGTGTCGTGCACGCCCATTCAAGCTCTTTAATAGAGTTTGGTTTAGTTGGTAGGATTATTTCCTGAATGTCAGCAAGGAGATTTATTTACTCTCTTTTTGGACTTTTTGCTTTTCGTGCTTTCGGGGTTGCACAATCCAACTCTGTGCAGACACCATCAACCTTTGAGGGACTCGTCCCCGCAGAAGCGATGCTCTGCATGTAAGCGATGGCTGCAATCTGTCTTTTCAGTGTTGTTCTCTGGCTACAGATCAGCAGCTCGTGGCGGCCGGTGGAATGTGGTGGGCGAGCGAAACGCAACAGCTGATGCTTTTCATGATGCAACCCCGGCATAAAGCGGGTAAGCACATCAGCAGCAGCAGCTCGGCAGTCTCTTTTATTTAGCTGTTATTTACTCAGCAGTTCAGCCTGTGGGGCACGTGACTCCGCAGATGGGGAGGGTGGATGGTGTACAAACACGATGGATGCAGGGCCGCTGTAGGAAGTTTTACCATCCTAGGGAGGAAAAGAAAAAAAAACAAAACCAAGCGGTTCAGTTGCAGAGCGTCTCTATACTCACCGCAGAAGCTTTTATGAACTAGATATAGCCTCTGTCATTATTGTTTTATATCAGCGCGTGGAGATAGAATCTGTGAAATGAAAGGCTTTTATTGCAAACGTTAAAGCTGCACATCAGTACTTTTTATTAACAGTGCCTCAAATCAGAATGAGTGATATGAAAGCAATCTTTGTAATTACATCGTGTTTTCTCTTCTTCCTTTGTGCTTTTGAATGTGTTTTGTTCCTTCTCTCTGCCTCCTCTGTCTTTACCTTACTCTTTTTGTCTATGTGAGCTTTTCCTTGACCTATTTTTCTGTTTACTTCCTGTTTTTTTTTTTTAAGGTTGGTTCTTCATGTGACTTTCTGTTGTGGTTGTCACGCTGACCACCACAACACACACACATGCTATGATGCCAGGAATCAGCTGATGAACTGTGGTTTAATCTCAGGTGTGTGGGTTAGCTGGGATGTGAAGTGTGGAAGGTGCAAAATGATATAATGTAGTTTAATGTTAAATAAGTAAATAAATACAATAACTGCTAGATGCATATATGGCTTACTAATCATAATCCTTCCCGCCCTGCTGCATAAGTATTTGCCTGATTGTCAATCTAACCATGTGTTGGTTGTCTAACCCCAATTCCAAAAAAGTTGAGTCGCTGTATAAAATGTAAATAAAAGCAGAATGTGATGATTTGCAGATGTCACTTCACTCTGTATTTAATCATTATTATTAATCTCTGCCTCTCTTCCACAGCATGTCTTTTGTCCTGTCTCTCTTCCCCTCAGCCCCAACTGGTCGCAGAAGATGACTGCCCCTCCCTGAGCCTGGTTCTGCTGGAGGTTTCTTCCTGTTAAAGGGAGTTTTTCCTTCCCACCGTCGCCAAGTGCTTGCTCATAGGGGGTCGTTTTGACAGTTGGGTTTTCTCTGTGTTATTGTAGGGTCTTTACCCACAATACAAAGCACCTTGAGGTGACTGTTTGTTGTGATTTGGCGCTATATAAATAAAAATGAATTGAATTGAACTGAATTGAATATTTTATTCACAATAGAACACAAACCAAACATATCACATGCTTAAACTGAGACATCTTACAATTATATGAAAACGCAAAATATGAAAAAGAGCATCTTGAAAAACTGTGTCTACAAATTGTGGAATAGTTTCAGAATAATGTTTGCCAGTGTAACATTTGGAAGGCTTTGAATATGTCATCATCTAGCACATAATATCATCACAGGTTTCAGGGAATCTGGAGAAATCCCTGTGCGCAGGGACAAGACTGAAAATCCGTACCGGATGCCCTCAGGTGGAACTGCATTAAAAACAGGTGTGATTCTGACATGGAAATCACTGCAGAGTTTAAGGAACACTCCCAGAAATCACTGTCTGTGAACACAGTTCGCTGTCCCACCCACAAAGGTTAAAGCTTTATAATGCAAAGAAGAAGAAGCCATATGTGAAGATGGTCAAAACAACTGCTTCTCTGGCCCAAGCTCATTTAAAATGATCAGAGCCTGACTAGCCTTCATCTCTGAGGTGCATCAGTACCTGTGGAACTGGCAGTTTGCACATCTGAAAAGGCACCATCAGTGCTGAAATGTGCACGCGGGTTTAAGTGCAACACTTGGTCCCATCCAGACAACGTCTTTTTCAGGGAGGGTCTTGCATATTTCAGCAGGACAATGACAATATAACAATATATAGTGAATTGCTATTCTATTATGTAGTTTGGCATGTAGTAGCTAGTATGTAGTTTTTCTCTTTGGACTCATTGGACCGTGTATAGCCTGTTTCTGCAGCCTCTTTAGTTTCAGTTTTAAAACAAAGGTTTGTTATTTTATTTGCACTTATTGGTTTCCTGTATTGCATGCAACTCAGGATGTAACCATCCAACATTGCAGCAGTTGTGCAATATTAAATATTGCACATCATTTCACCATATACATGACCATTAAATATCAGTGTTTTATTACGACTAAACAAAATCTGAGCCCTAAGTTTTCCTCAGTAATTGTTTCAGAATCAGAATGTGGTGTCTTTTTAAATATTCTGGGTCACTTCTAGAAAAACACAAAGAACAGGCAAAGCCGAGCAGACTCACACTGCAAACTAAATTAATTGGCCTTTACTTTTCCCCGAGCACCAAAGCAGCATATTACAAAAACATGGAGTCCACCCAGTCATGGCGCCGTATTCCAAAGGTTTCCAAATGGCATTTTTTTCGATTTGCATGTTTGCTCCTGCCAAAAAGAATGAGCAATTAAGGCATGTTGCACTCAAGTAAGACAGGCGGCGCTTGGCAAAAATCACACTCTTCTGCTCAACCCTTCAGAAAATGTGCAATTAACACCTGCTCTTCCAACCTCGCTCACCCCTGCTGGCACTCACAATCACATTGCCTCATTAAGTCCAAAAATACATTCACATGTATGTACATGTGTGCGTCCCTAATTGACTTTTTAATCATAAACACACACACACACACACACACACACACACACACACACACACACACACACACACACACACACACAGGACTACTTCCTGCTCATGTTCTTGCAGTTTAACTGGTTAACAGCACATGCTGGAGCTATTTTATCTGTTCTTTCCACATTGTGCGTACACAAACAGAGAACAGGCCGGTCTGCCTACCGATTCCTGCCTCTTCCAGAGGCTCTCACGGAGCAGCAACATAGTGCACTTGCTGATGCACTACACTTTGTGCCAGACAGCTAGCTCTGTTTCAAGGAGGCACACAGAGAGAGACACACAATCAGAGTTCAGAGAAAGAACAGCCTGTGTGTGTGAAGAAGAGGCACTGGAATCAGAAACCCTAACAACACATCGGCTCTCTGAATATAATCGACTCTGCTCCACTAATGCTGTCTGAAAGGACACGCTTTCATGTCTTTTCCCGACTTTCTGTGCTAAGACATTGTGTAAATTGCGGCCAGGGGCCCTTCATAACCAGCCCACACTGGGTGGCCGTAACATCAAATACCCACATGAGAATCAAACCTCCAACTCTTGGTGGAAAGTTGTGTTTTGAGGCACTCCACTACACCAGTTATGTAAATAACTGTTCTGTTTAGCTTCATTGCCCCGCAGGAGCGCCGGCCGCTGCACCTCTGGCTGCATTGCACCCAATTTCTGTACAGCTGGAATAATAGGAGGTGGAATACCTCTCCTCGCTCGGCTCTGCTCACAGGTCCTCCTCCACCATTATTTACCGAGTAACAATTCCCGCCTTGTCATTATTTTGATTGATTGCAGCGGTGTTCCAAAAGTTGAGCCATTTCCAAATAAGACTGCTGTAAGCATAGCAGGAAAAAAAAAAAATCTGTGCTGAGGGTGTTTTTGTGCTATGGACTCTGAGAGAGCTGTCAGCGTGGAGATTCATAGGTTTTATATGGAAAATGCTAAGCTAAGCTAAGCTAACCACCTGCCGGCTTTAGCTTTTTATTGAGCGGCAGACTGCTGTCCTCCTCTCTAGCTGCTGCCAAAAAAAGCAAATTTGCATGTTTGCCAAAATATCAAACAGGCTCTTGCTCTAAAGCTTTTAGAGAGTTCCAGTTACAGACACGCAACTCAGGCAGTCTTTTGTGGATCTCTGGCTCGAAAGCTGGTGTGTTCTAACTAGTCCTACAACATCTTTTACCACGGCTGACTTGAATGTCGGTTATGAAACTTTCAAAAGCAACATGAAAACTGTCCTCTAGTCAGCCTTGGCTAATAAACTGCCTTTGACTTTAGTTCGTGGGGCACTCTTATCAGCTTGATTCCTGTGATGTTTTGGGCAGATTGTTTGCTGCTGCTCTGTTGAAGGATTACCTTCTTTTTTCTCCTCCGCTGGGAGAGTAAACAGAGATGGGCAAAAGAGACAGAAAAGTGAGGAGGGGGAGGAGGAATTATCCCATACTTTTGTCTCTGCTGTGAGGCATTGAACAGCAATAATGACTTGATGTGGAGGCAGATAAATGCCTTTGATAGATCCATATATAGAGAGATAGACAGACCGGGGCAAAAGAGAAGAAAGAAGCCTTTTCTGTGCTCAGCTGAAGCCTGGGAAATAACTCCGAGCCTTTCAGAAGGGACATGATTTATTTAAACCAGTTTACATGAGGGAGCAACATCACGCAGTTCACCACTCTTCTATTTCTCCCTTTTAAAAAGGGGGGCGGGGGGGGGATGGGACCTCCTTTTCCAAAAATTGCTCAAAATAAAGATGCACAAGCCCTACTTTTTATGTCTGTCCCGCTCTGCAGCTGCAGCATCACGCTGTTTCCCGGAAAATGATTTTCTTTTCACTCGTCAAGCACGATTGAATTAAGCCGGACTACCAGGAGGAAGACACCGAAAACCAAAAGGCACAAAAACATGCAGAAGAGCACGGAAGATCCCGCAAAAAGCACGACAGGTTACCAGATGCGAGAGGAGTGAGAGAAACACGAATCAAACAGCTGCTGGTTTGGTGTGGGTGACTTTTCAAAATCTCATCATCCAGTGTAGATTTAGCTTCTTGCAAATTCCCAAACAAATATGTATCATAGCAGATGCCAGCATTAAATGTGGCAAATGTGTATTCATCTGTTTAGAGTTTAATTTTTCACGTTCTGGAAGCCATATCCAATTTTCTGGGTTTTTCATCTACATATGTTCTTATGTAACCTTAAAATGCTGATAAAAATCTTTGGCAGTACATTGCATCATGGGAATTGCAGCGTCCTTGATTCTTGAGTCATTATGCCATAAAAATTAAGGATGTCTTGACCTCTGCGCCATCACTTAACTCAGTGGGAGCAGAGTTGTTATTTGTTAGAACAGCCCCGCAATGATTCCGGTGAACCTGTTAGCTGCTGGTGATTTCCCATGTTCTTCTGGTTCAGTCTGTTTCCCGGGTGGTGCGAGTTATTTCTCACACAGGTAGAAACATCTGCAGTGAAAGTGCCAGCTTTTGGCGTCAGTCCTCGGCCCAGGCACGGCTTCCAATTTCTCAAATGTCGGTTTCAATTCAGCAGGCTGCAGAGCGCAGAGCTGCACAGCCACAATACGTGCGCCTGTTTCCTTCAGGGGCTCGACTCGCACGTTCCCCCTGCTAATCCAGCCGCTGTTGTAATCCCTCTCTCGCCATCCAAATGTGAAATGTGTGATGTGTGAAACTGCAGGTGGATGCAGAGGCGATTCCACTCTAAAAGGAAGATGACTGAAAAGGCAGACAATACTCGCGAAGGAATAATGACACACTGGTGATATGGTGTGCTGTGTTGTTGACACACACTGTCTTTCACTCTGACATGCCCACAACGGGCTTTCCCACTAATTACCCTCCTTTTTGTATCAGTGCGACTTAGACGCTAAGCCTGATTGCACCTCTGCATGATAAATGCTCCTGTCTAAACTGCTCTTCTCTTAACTGCTCCTGCAGTCTTAACTGGGTTCTTCTGTCAGGTGGTTTAATCAGTGGTTTGGGTGTTTGCTTGTGGATGTAACTGCACAGCGAATCCTCACTAGGCTAGATTTGACCAGTTTTTAATCTTAAAGCTACTTTAGCGGGTATTTTTCATAATAATAGAGATTCACATAGCTGTGTGAAATGTGTAAGGTTTTGTTACAAAGAGTTGTCATCTAGTGCCACAGTCTGCCACAGCTCGATGGGGTATTTATTTTTGAGTCTTTTGGTTTAATGGCCCCTAAATTTACTGTTATGGCTCACTATTACTGCAGTCATTTTGTGATATCAGTGATATAGCAGCGCCTCGCATTACGTTCCCCAGCATGCACGACAGCGACACAAGCACAGACAAGTCTGAGAGCCAGGGCGAGCAGCAGGCGAGTCTCCAATGACAGTTTAGTTCCTAAAAAAGGAGCTCCAACAAAGCACCGAACTTTACAAAATGTGCAAGAAAACTGCTCCTGCTAGAGTTGAAAACAACAAACTTCTTTCAGTACTTGAGACAAATACACACCATCGAGTGCAACCGAGCTATGGAGACACATGGGGGAGGAGATGCAAGCAGCTGGTGACTCAACATTGTTGGAGCAATGAAAAGCAGAGCAAATGGTGGATGGCAATTACCGGTATAGTTTACAAGGTGATATAAGAGAGCTTTAACAGCTGGTTAAAAAGCTTGACTCAAGTCACAAAATCCCAGGTCAAAATATTTTTCATTTTTATTGTGTGACAATATTGTGCAGGTCCCTGAAGAGTTGCAAGGTTAAGTTACTTTATTGTTGAGCAATACGTAACTGAACGAACAGGACATAA